>JAGSMP010001076.1:0-68039 GCA_029286625.1 Parnassius orleans | reverse complement strand
CCCAGACATGTCTAAGCCCACTTATATCCGAGAGCAGTTTTGGGAGATGGTAAGGATGGTGCTAATGAAATGCAAGGGTAATGAAAATATTGTTATATTAGGAGATTTTAATGGAAGGGTTGGCGTGAAGAGGCTTGGTTATGAAAGGATATTGGGAACGTTTGGTGATGAAAGTATAAATGAGAATGGTGAAAGCCTCACCGTATGTGTGGAAAAGAATATTTTGTGACGAACACTTTCTTTCGTCAGAAGATTCATATACAGGAAAGAGATAGAAGCATGATAGATTTCATAATTGTGGATGAAAGAATGAGAAGCGCAGTGGTAGATACAAGGGTTTACCGGGGGTCCAACGTAGGGACGGATCATTACTTGGTCTTATGCCGAATTAATGGTCTATTCAGACGTTGGCGGCATCGGACATCTGTGTTTACCACTGCGTTACAGCGTATAAGAACAGAGAGGTTACAAGATGAAGGTGCGAAAGAGAAGTTCAAATGTAGACTGAGAGGAAATATAAGTGGTATGGATGAATTGTGTATGAATGATTTAGACTTGGAGACTGTGTGGTATAATGTCAAGAAAGGTTTGGTGGATGCAGCTACCGAAATATGTGGTGTAAGTAAGAACGAATGAAAGGAAAAATAACACTTTATGGTGGGATGATGAAATTTGGGATGTGCAAGCGGGATTTAGAAAGGGAATGGGATGTACGGATCAGGTCTTTTTCCCATGACCGTGGAGAAGTTTTTCAAAGGTTTTTGTGCGTTCGTGGACTTGGAAAGGCTTATGACAGAGTGGACAGGGATGTATTATGGCAAACACTGAACTCATTTGGGTTGAATGCTGGGTTGATACATCTACACATCTTTGTTTTATTAAAATTGGTTAATTCTATCGAAAGTTATGATTATTATTTTGAAATGTAAGTTCGAATTTGTTCAATGGCTTCATAAAATCTCAGAAATAGTAATAAAAGATTTGTGTGTAAAAAACGTTCTATAATAATATATTCGTACTTAAAACACAGTAAACAAAATTGAATCCGTCGATTGACCTCTCGGTCGAAGTTGGGCTTACCTAGTCTGACTATTTGTACAAGTCCCCCAGTAGTTTGAAAACGTCTTCCAATGCAGCGGTGATGACTTTCGGGGATATAACGTCACCCTGTCTTACACCTTACTGCTTTTGTAGATGGATAGGTTTTATATTTTGCAGTTGGATAGGTTTGGTATTTTGGTTCTATACTCGAATAGCTATCGTAGCCCTACCGTACAAGCACTTCAGCAGTTCTACATACCGCCAGTCAACTTGGCACCGCTGAAGGGACTGTAACATCGCCTAAATTTCGACGGAATGAAAGGCTTTCTCATAGTCCACATACGCAAGGCAAAATGGCAGATTGTACTCTTTGGTCTTCTGTGCCGTTTGGGCATTACGTGATCTATTAATAAATTAAAACCTAACCAAACGGATGCCCTCCACGGGGGAGATCAAACAGCCGAGAGTTAGGAGAAAAGGGAAAGATTCTGGCGGAAGATGCGGGTGTTATCGAGGAGCATTGCCTTCTACATTTGAGCAGGGAGCGATTGACCCGAATTAACCCGTTTGAAAGAAGAATACTGAAATAAAATGCTCACACATGTCGGTCATCTAGTGGGCCAGGTCCAGATAGTTTGTTTTCTTATCCATTTCCTATTTAGGCTTGTAATCGATAATAATATTTGATACACAATTTTGATACAGTATTTTTTGAGTAATTTAGCAAAAAATAAACAAACATACATTTATCCGAACATCCATACAAATTTTCGCATTTGTAATATTATTAGAATGAAAATTAAAATAAAAACTGCAAAACTGCAATAACATGAAATTCTTTTTATTACTCTACTAAGAAAAATTACATGTAAGTTTCTTTCATCAGTCTTTATTTTCATATTTTTCAACAATTTTATTTAACTTTAACTTTAATATTGATCATAGCTTTTTACATGCTACCAAGTTTTCTTTCAAGCCTGATTAGAAACAGCTTAATCTCATCGATTTCTAAAGACATTTGATCCAATTTAACGTTAATTTTTTCCACTGGTGATTTGGAATCTTCAGCAAATGTACACATCTGACATTTCATTTCTGTCATGTCGTCGTCTAAATTATTCAAACGTTTTATAATTTCTTCATGTCGTACTATCATTTTACCTGGTGCGTTATGAGTTGTATCCAACTCAGGTTGCTTCTTTTGTTGTTGATCTTTTTTTGTTATTATTTCATACATTTCATTTAATTTCTTATTGAACATTTTCATTCCTAATTCATCTTCCATTTGTTTTTGCTGCGCCTGAGCTATATTCATAATTGCATCTCGTATACGAATTGGCATAACTTTGTTATTTTTCCACCGTGGTTTTCCAGGACACAATACAATTATCCCAATTACTTTTCTTTTGTTTCTTATTCGCTTACTTACTTGCTCTGGTAAGATTTTACTAAAAAATTTATTATAAAAAAGGCTGTCTAATATGCTGAGAAATTCCACTTGTTTTGCTAGCCTCCTTATATTACCTAATATTTCCAAATCGTTGATATCATTGACTGCTACACCTACTAATAAATTCATAAGTACTATACCAGCCAAAATAAGAAATATCAAAAAAATAACTCTTACAATAATAAGTGAGGTAGCGAGTTCTTTTGAGTGTTCTTCGTCAAACAGCGCTTCATAATCAAATTCAGATGTCAACATAACCATAGTTTTGACAAATGCCGCCCATGGGTCCTCAAAAGGTATTTGAGAATGAAATTGTATCATAAAGCTTAGAGTAAATCCAATTATTAAAAATGCAAATGTGAATAAAATCTGAAACAGGCATGCAATATTCATTATGCCATTAAATATCTACAAAAATCAATGATATTTATTTGTATTTGATTTTATAAATTTACTTACCCTAATAACATTTGAGGCGACCTTTCCAAACATTAAGACATAGTATCCCCCATTCGGGAATCTAGACAATAAAAACATTAGTTCCAACCATGATAATAATAAAGCTAATGTAGCAACATGTCGCAGCCATTCCGCTGACGACCAAGGCGTTATCAATATTGCCGGGGGTAAAATAGTTGCAAGCCCTATTGAGCCAAATTTAACCCATGTCTCTACTTGTAGAAAATATCTGTTGCTTTTTATATTCATGTAAAGCAATTCCTGGAATAAGAATAATTCAATAAATATAAAATATTCGAGTAATTATATATTGCCACTACACAAAACAATTGCTGAAGCTCTCCTATCTGTTTCAAATTTGTCGCCAATATTTGAAACTTTACTCAATCACACCTACAAGTGTAATTGAAAGATTCTATATGTTTTTATATAATTAATTACATATTAACCTATGGTCATAAATCTGTCCAGAATCCCTTCATTTCTATATATATTAATCAAAGCCAGTTAATTTACAAGGGACCGATTTCTAGAGTATTTTTTATTTTATCAATTTGGTGCATATGAGTCAATATTGTGGGTAAACTAAATTAAAACCATGACACTAATTCCTTTGTCGTTTGGTATGAATCGGCTTCCACCATAACTTTTAATGAATCGTTATTTACCTTAGTGTCTAAGCCAAAGTCCCCACTAATTTTATTCACGAACCTTGAACTATGCGGTTAAATTTCGATTCAATGTTGCCATTAAAACGGCAACCCGTATTATATGTGTGCAATATACGCACATAAATAATAGCTTGCTTTGTGGCATTCCTTGAGGGAGGCCTATGTTCAGCAGTGGACTTGTGAAGGGCTGTAATGATGATGATGATGATGATACGCACATCCGCGCATAAATTGTGCACGGTAAATGTTTATGTTTTATTTATATTTCTATTTTACCATAACTTAATAATAGTTTTGTGTGTGTTCTGTAAAAATGAATAATTAACTATCTATTATCTGTATTTTATAATATGAAAATCTTATTTGTCTTGTTTGGCATGTGCTTTTTGTTCTTTTGTAGTAAACATTGACCGTGGAGTGGCGGTGTAAGAATATCCACCACCTAATATCCTCTATTGGGTTTCATAAGAGGCGACAGAGGGAAACAAACCAGGGTATGGTAAGAGCAGCGTCTTTCTAATAACAACTGAAAATAAAAAAAAACTGCGAAAGCCAACCCACCTATGGATTATATGGATAAACACCTAACTATGGCATATTTATTCCCCCAATATAAGTCAATCTATGGGGAGGCCTATTTTCATCAGTGTACTTTTAATAGGCTGTAATGGTAACGGTAGCAAGTATCGAATTCAGGTTGATCTTACCGCGAAAAATAAGGCAACAACCTGATCATGCTCTTTAGCTCACAGCTCTCCCTAGCTCATAATAATTCGGTTACAACACTCACCTGACAAAGAATAAGAAAAATCGTGGCATAAACTATGTATCCCCAAATGTTTGGATTTAACCAAATAGGTGCAATTCTTTCCGTATCCTTGTAAAAGAATACAGAAAAAATAAATAAGGTTAGTGATGAAACAAATAAAGAATAGAAAGCGATAATTGTGTAAAAGAACGGCAAAAGGGCCTTCCATTTTAAGTAAAGAAAACTTTCTATTAATGGATGGACAAGTAGCCTCTTTTGCCCATATCGTGGTTGGCATAAGAATTCTGTAATCAATCTTGATTTCACAACTAGAGTCTTCGAAATTTAGGCGGTTTGTTGAAATATAAGAATCAAATACTTCTTCCAAAAATGTGTAGGTTTTGAAAGGTTGTTAACAATCATGTCTAATAGCCGTTCTTCTATATTTCTTCGGGCCGTCAGTATATCCAGATAAATCTGCACCTTCTTGAATTAAAGATTTATAACCTCACGACTGCCACTGTGACTACCAGTATGAAGAGTAAACCATCCCATGCTGTTGACTTCATGAATAGTTGTTTTATCAAATTTTAGTATAACTTTAGCTATTTCTGCGTGGTTTTCACAGCAGCTATATGTAAGGCGTGGAAGATTTATCAGGGTTGCTTGTTGTTCTCAGACGTACATCTGCATTCTTTGATAAAAGAAGTTTTTTTAAATTTATTTTATAGAAATAGGGTGACAAACGAGCACACAGTCCACCTGAATGTAAGTGGTTGCTGTGGCCCATAGACATCTACATCTATCCTCGATAACGAATAAAAATGCAGATGCGTTGTCAGCCTTGAGGACTAAGATGGAATGCCTCTTTCCAGTAAAAAGGGTCCCCGGTTCTCTACACTCACCATACGAAACACAGTAGCATTAAGCTGCTATTTTACGCTGGTATTCTGTGAGCGTGGTCCTTCCCTGTCGAGCCGACCCATTCGTGCTACAACTATGCTATAAATATAGCTGCAGCTTGGCTCTACCACGTACAACGAGGATATCACGTTCTACACATTGAACGTGATATCCTCGTCTATCACTAGAAATTAAGGAATTGATCATAGCTCGAGTAATATAATCATCGAACTCAAGAAGAATCCTTAGTATTTCTAACAAACCATTTTCTGCTGCAACATGAAATACATTGACTTCGCCTGGCGATGTTATTTTTATTGAAGCGCCCTCTTGAAGCATAGTAGCAACACACTCATGATGCCCATGTGTAATAGATTTAAATAGTGGTGTTTCACCTTCTTCATTCTGACAATCTATAAAGTCTTTTTGTTTGGCTACGCTGAGAATTTCTGTTAATACGTCTAAATTTCCAGGAGCAGCCGCTGGGTGAATTGGCGTTTCTCCACCATTTGCCTGTAAATCTTTTAAAAGTTGATTATTCCTTACGTTAAGATAAATATTTAGTAGTAATTGTTAGTAATCTAATTAATGTTTCTTCACAAATAACTTATAAAACAATAACGAATAAAAATTAAAAGATTAACTGGAAACTATCTTCATAGTTACATCAACTCCAGCCTCAATGCTAACATCTTAATTCTTACTCGTGCATCTTCTAATACAAGTTTCTTAATAATTTTCTCATTTTCTCCTGTAGCCGCTTTGATTGGCCTACCCGGGCGGAGGTCATCTTCGATGCTTTCCTGCCTCTTTTGAATTCAGTTGACCACTTCTGTAGGATTGACGTTAAAGGAACAAAGTCTTGATGAACGGCCACCATTTCTTCATGGATGTTTTTGAGATTTTTCTTGTTAAGTGTGGAATTTAATCACCGCACGGTGTTCGATTTTTCAACATTATCGAGTCAGTAATTCCCGTCGTCTATGACTGAAGGTTAAATAACTTAATGAAGTTATCAAGGCGAAATTTCATATTTATACCCTCAGGTAGTGTCGTTAGCTATTTTTATTTAATTACCTACATTATTAGCAAATCACACTAATACCGAGAATACATTGAACGCCCTCGGTACAAGTCATGGTCAGATAAACAGCTACCAAATTATAAAGACCTGTAGCTTGTAACCAGACGAAACTGAAATAAAACACATAAATACTCACTCATAAATTATTATCGAGGCATAATAAACATTTTGTTCATAGACATAGGTAATAATAACCGTCGACAAAATACAAAAGCACATATTGGATTTACGAGATTGGATTGTATTTGTGACAGTATAGTCTGATGAGCGATAGTCTGTATGCTTTAGTTTTCCAATTTCCTCCTGTATACCAGATATTGAATTTGATGTATTTTAAAGACATCAATTACTTGAAAACTCTGAATAATGTTTCTGAAGAAAATTCTTTATAGACTTAGTGGAGAAATGTAGTAAGATTTAAAAAAACGTCACGTTTTCTTGTAAAGTTTCACCGCCGGAGCTGCATGAGAAATAAAATAAAACAAGAAAATGATATGTCGTAGAAGTTTCACTTCGTACGTGTGTACAAAATTACGCACAATTATTTTGTTTATAAAACTAAAGTGGCAAACGAACTTACAGACCGCCTGATTAATAAAGTTATAACTTGTCATGAAATATGCTTCTTTATCAAAAACGTACGTCGCCATGATTGGACCTAGAGGAGACAGTCAAAGCATTTCCTAAATGAAATGCAAATCTTAAAAAATTGCTAGTGACTGTTTAATGGATTTTTGTCGGCATTCTTCGTAAGAAATTTATTAGATCTGGCACAAAAATTACTACCAAGAACAAACAGTGATGGACAAACTCACTAAATCGCTCTGGTGCTTTCCGAGAATTCTCGTCTTTTCTGAGATTAAACGCTCGAATTTCGCACAACACGACTGTTTCAAAATTACTTAGATTGTACTGTGGAACTCTCTGCCTTTCCTCGTCCTCGTCAGAACTTGTTTCTTATAATTAACATTTTTATTCTTAATGTAGATAAATTTTGACAGGGAAAAATATTCAACTCCATTGAGGCGGTATAAGTCTATTATTCTATTCTCTTTAGATGAAAAACATGAAAATGCAGTTGCTTGTAATTAAATTGAAATCCGTTTTTAAAAGACTATTCAGATGAATTCAGCGTGAAAGAGAATGCACCGGTTTTTTGAATTTTCTTAGAGTATAAGTAAGTCCGTTGTTACTTGTTAACTAAATTGGAGTTTTAATGCTGCTTTCAATTTGCAATCTCGATGACGTATAAAATTTTTTCTTAGTCTGAAATGCCTTCAACTTTCATTACTACTTTTTAACTTTGTTTGTGCAACTTGGCTTGCGACTTAGTTTTTGCAAAAAACTCTTAAAATAATTACTCTTCATTTTCTTCATCTCAATAACATGTCAAGAGATATTTTAAAAGAATCAGGCGTTACTTTGCGGAAATCCATTATATTAAAGTTGGTAAAAGTTGCCTTGCGTACATCCGCTCGATAAAATTAAAATAAAGTATCTTACTTAGTTTAAAGAGATGTTTTGTAAAATGGGATTTATCGGGATTGTAATTCCTGTACGCGGCTAAATGCTTTTTTTATCGTGTTTCGAAGTTGCGACCAGTCTGACCCACGTAAAGAGCGTGGTACTTAAGTAGGGAGCGGTTGCGTCAGCAGGCTGTATAAATAGCAGCTGTTTGGCTCGCCGCTCACTCCGCTTGCGCCACCGCTCTCGAGCGGTCGTGTAAGTTGTCCGCCCTCTCGTCCCCGTACGTTGAGTGCCTCTCGCTCTCGCGCCTCCGCTATCCTGCTCACGCTGTGCAGCGCAGTCGCCTCGGTGAATCGTTTGCCTTCACTTACCGTTCTTGCCCCCCTGCCCCCTGGCAGGGGGGTTTGACCACTTTGTTATTATTGTTGTTATTGTTATTTATTAATTGTTTCTGTTATTTTTCTGTTTTGTTTTGCTTGTTTGTTGTACTCCTGTTTCTTGGAACGTCAACGTCTCTTGTTCTTTTCAGAACAAGCCCCTGTTCTTTTGATAACAGGGATCCCCTCCCTTACTGTCTTAGAATTGAACCCCCCCCAACATGTCCACCCTGAACGCCACTCAGATCAGGGCCGTCCTCACCTTGTTCTTGCCCTCAGGCATGTACCCCGGCCCCGTCACGACCTGCCCGACGAACCCTTTATTACGGCTGCCCGCAGACCGACTCGCCCGCGTCCCACGACTCCGACTCCATGGAGTGCTCAGACTCCGCGTCCTCCCGGAAGAGGTCCGCCACCCAAACCGGCTCTACATCCAGCAGCTGTTCCACGGACTCCGATGGAACAATGACTGACGAGACCCCCTACACTTTAGTAAAGTCCAAGCGCGGCCCGAAACGCGCCCCTGTTGTCAATAGACATCCCCCGCCTTCCAAGCCAGCATCTCGCTGCGCCCCCATCCTCGCCAAAAAACAGGTCCCGCCCCCTGTCTTCCTCAGAGACAAGGCGCAATTTACCCGCCTCTCCAAAACCTGCTACAACGCAGGTATTAAATATGAACAAGCCACCAACCTCGGGGAGGCTATTAAAATCATCCCAGAGTCGATAGAAGACTATCGTCGTATCACCAGGCTCTTCACAGCCGAGCGTGTGTCCTACCACACGTACGCTCTCCCAGAAGAGCGTAAGGTTAGGGCCGTCATCCGGGGAGTTCCATTCGAACTCTCCAACGAAGACATCCTGGAGGACCTTAAGTCCCAGGGCTTCCCAGTTGAGGCTGTGCACAAGATGCACAGCAACAAGGGCAAGAGGTTCCCGCTTGCCCTTGCTATCTTGTCCAACGTGCCGGAGGCAAAAACCATCTTCCGGCAGGTACGCACCGTGTGCGGCCTGTCGAGTGAGGGTCGAGCCCTCCATAGGCGCGGTTATCCGGCAGTGCCACCGCTGCCAACTTTATGGGCATGCGGCGGCCAACTGCTCAGCCCCAGGTACGTTAAGTGCCTTGACCCCCACAACTCAAAAGAGTGCACTCGGCCCAGTAATGCTGAATCCCCACCTGCTTGCGTCCTGTACGAGTAACCTGGTCACCCAGCCAACTACAGGAGAGGAGAGCCCTCTCGCTTCTCGTCCCCGTCTCACCAGAGCTCCATCGCCGGTTAATGACAATTCATTCCCGGCACTTCGATCTAAAATGCCCCATCAGGGCCCTTCCCAGCCCCTTCAAGGCCCCTATCGGCCCCTCAGGGTCCCCCTAGGCCTCTTATGGGCCCCATTCGGCCCCATCCGGGCTTTTTTCAGCCTACACAGCCACCAATTCTCCCCTGGGGCCCCAAAAAGGCCGACCCCCGCAGACATCCTCCGCCCCACAACAGGTACAGCCCTCAATGGTTGATGACCTGAATACGGTGTATGCCGCTATTCGAAGCATCGACATTGGGGAGATCGCCATACTAGCCCGCAAACTGCGCGCTGCTCAGTCCCCTCAGGACCGTCTCCTTGCACATCACAATCTTCTGTGTTCGTTGTAAGTTAAGTTAATTTAACTTGGCTTAACACTATGACAGAACACTCTACTATCCCAAAGTCTCACGGACGTATTAAGCCTAAGGGCTTATCGCTTGTTTCTTTCAATACTCGCGGTTTGCGAAATAACCTCCCCGAGCTTAAGCTCTTTCTTCGAGATCGCGAAGCCGACGTCCTCCTCCTCCAGGAGACCCACCTCAAACCTCAGAACCTCAAAGGCTTCTCCATCAAAAAGTATTCTCTTCTTCGTAACGACAGACCTGACCGCAAAGACGGCGATACTGCCATTTACTACAAGAAGATACTACATTGCTCCCACATCCCCACTCCGCCGCTTACCAATATGGAAGCCACGGTATGCAGGCTGGCCTTGACTGGACATCAATCCATCGTCATAGCCTCCTGCTATATCCCTAGTGGAACTCTCCCCCTCAAAAGATTTTGAGGCCATCCTTGCATTAGGCAACTCAGTCATTATGTTTGGAGATTTTAACTCCAAGCATACTGATTGGACTTGTCTTACTACTACTCATAGTGGCAAGAAACTGCTTGATATCACGCAGTCTCTCGACCTTACCGTTCTCAGTCCCCTCGGTGTCACTCACTATCCCGACAACACCGACCACGCTCCTGACGTACTAGACTTTGCAATAGCAAAAGAAGTCTCTCTCAACCTCAGGTCAATCGAGACCCTTGACGATCTTGGATCCGACCACCGCCCTGTCTCCCTCATACTTGGCCATCAGCCACCTCCCTCAACCCCCCACGAAAACCTTCACTAACTGGAAGGGCTTCAAGACGTCCTTAGCCACAGCTTTGGACTCTCGGACTCCCCCATCCCCCTTTCTTCGGACTTTTCGACAGTACCGAAAAATCGACACCGCGGTCGATTCGTCGTCCTGGTTGCTAATAATAATGGTCTTCCCTTACATATTAGCAACCTAATGAAAGCCAATAGAGCTGCTCTCCGGAGCAGCACTCTATCAACCCTGAATATAGACGTACGGCCAATCGTCTTCAACGAGGAGTCCGTTCACGCCTTTCGAACTTCGAGACCTCGAAAAGAGTAATCTCATGGCGAATATCTCTCCTCTCATACAGCGTACTACCAGATGGCAAGAGGAGGCTCTTGCAATTCGCATAGACGCTATCACTCACACTCCCCTCTCTCGCGCCGACGGTACTATTGCCTTCGAGGACGAGGAAAAGCTGAGTGCTTCGCAGACAGCATCGCTGCTCAATGCCTCCCAGCTCTCAACCCACAGACTCCTCCCACATCCAAACAATGGAGGATGAGGTCCGCCGCCAGAACTCACCCCCACAGCCTCTGACCTTATCACTGTGTCCAATGATGAGATCTCATCCTCATCAAGGACTGAAGCTCAAAAGGCTCCGGCGCGGATGGCATCTCCAACCAAGCCCTTAAAGATTTTCCTGAGCAGGTGTTGACCCTTTATCTATTATCTTCAACGCCTGCTTCAACCTTAGTTACTTTTCGTGGAAAGAGGCAACTGTCATTGGTATCCCCAAGCCAGGAAAGCCTCACAGCCTCCCCTCAGTTATCGTCCCATCAGCCTTCTCAAGGCCATGGACAAACTATTTGAACGAGTCATCCTCACTCGCATGAGGCGCCATCTGTTTCCCACAGACGGTGACCTCTTGTCATCCCTCACCAATTTGGTTTCCAGCAAAACACTCTTGTCCCCAACAAGTTCACCGTATTGTGGAATATATCCTCAGCGGTTTTTATCCTCGCCGTCATAAGACCATCGCGGTCTTCTTCGACATAGCGAAAGCGTTTGATAGAGTCTGGCACGAAGGCCTTATCTACAAACTATACAAAATATGTCTCCCTTGTCGTCTTGTTCGTCTCGTGGCCTCCTACTTGAAGGACCGTACCTTTCGTTTCAGACACGAAGGCACCCTTTCCTCTTTGCGTAAAATCAAAGCCGGTGTCCCCCAGGGCTCCGTAGTCGTCCCTCTTCTATATATCCTGTACACCAACGACATTCCCATCCCGTCGAATGGTGTTCAGCTCTCTCTCTTTGCAGACGACACTGCCTTCTACTGCAAAGGCACCTCACTACCCTTTATACGGAACAAGATCCAAAAGTCAATTAATGAATTAGGCTTGGTTCCAAAAATGGCGTATCGATGTGAACCCGGAGAAGAGCTCCGCCGTTCACTTCGAACATGAACGACGCTGCCTCTCTACCACTCCGCCAATCCGTATGCTAGGGACCCCTGTCCCCTGGCACACGTCCACCAAATACTTAGGTGTCACCCTTGACACGAGGCTCTCTTTCGAGCCCCATGTTAAGAGAGTAACTCGAAACGCACGGTTTTATCTGGGTAGGCTCAACAGTATGTTGGGCCGACACAGTAAAATGTCCCTCCGCAACAAGCGAACCCTTTATAAGGTCTGTATATGACCCGTTATGTCTTACGCGGCCCCCATTTTTGCTCACGGAAAGCCTAAAACCCTGAATAATCTTCAAGTTGTTTAAAATTATTTTTGTCGTCGGGCTACAACGCACCCTGGTACGTCCGTAACGCCGACCTCCAACGAGACTTAGAGCTCCCCACAATCCAACAATTTCTAAAAACACTCTCTGAGAACTTCTTCAAAGCCTCAGAGTCTCTCTCTAATTACCTTATTCGTGAGGCAGCTTCCTATGCAGCCCCACTTCCCTCTCGCTATCGAGTCCGCAGACCGAGAAACTCTCTCTCGGACCCCCCAAACCAGCTTTCGGCCGACCTGGACTGCCTCTTGGCGGCTCAGGCCAAGCCCTCTTCTAATGTATAAAATGCCGTAATTGGACGCAACTCTCAGCGGCTAGTCGCCGCCTGCGCCCCCTTATCCCTTAAGGGGGTCGCATCAAATTTCAGCTAAAGCCGTTCCCAGGTGGTGTTTAGTGGGTAGGCACTTCTTCAATGTCCTTGCGTTGGGCGCAAAAAAAAACTCGCCGCTCACTTAGCGGTCAGCCACCGCAGAGTCTACATCACCTGAAGATGCCTCTTGTAGAGGTGAAACACGTATCGTATTGTCGTCAGTGGTGTGTCTTTCCTAGTGTAGTGGTGCTGGGATTAGTGGTGACGGGGATAGTGCACATAATTGAGGGAGGGCGGGAGGTGCTCATCAAACTAGGTAAGACACATCATTTTATTGTATCGAGCTGATGTACGCAAGGTATATTTTTACCAAAGTTAAGAGATATTTTTTCTTTGATCTTTAAACTGCTGGTCTTAGGAATTAAAATGTAATATAATATTTACTTTTTCGGCGTAAGAAAATGTAATTTCGTTTGCTAAATGTAATTTTTTCTGATCTACTACCGGTTCTATGCGGTAATATGCGGTTTCTCTGATCGGAAGGAGGACTTTTGTTCCTAAGCAATGGCAATAGGAATTCCGTATGTATCATTTTGAGAACGGATAAACGAGGGATAGATAGATAATTATGAAGTGAACTAGTTCATTCGCTTCTTTTTTTCCCCACGAACTACCTATTTCTAGCTTCTGGGCCACATCAACCTACATATTTTTCCATCAAAACCATTTATAAAATTATTTGAAATTATCTGTGTATTGATCTAATTATCTCAATATCATAGACACAATTACAGCCCATCACAAGTCTTCTACTGAACTCAGTCTCATCCATGGATTGCCACAATGTACTGCCCTGAACCGCCTGCATCCTTCGACTACTTGCATGTTTCATCAAATTGTCACTTCATCTCAATTATACACATGACTAAATTTGAATTCAGAATTATTTTATATTTGATGATGAAGTCTAGTTATATCGTATGTTCATAGTCGAGATTCGGAGTCGACAATTCTATACTTTTTTTTAACAAAGACGACGATGATAATGGTTAATCCCTGAATTAGGCTTTTTGTGCTACTGTTATATTGGACGTGTGGAAAATCGCCTTTGTTACGAAGAGGACCCTTGTTCTGAATGCCTCGTTTTTTTTTCATTTACTGTAGTACTATAACACAAATTTTACATAATATATAAGTTAAAATTTCAAATATTAACAGTATAGAACATAGAAGATAGAAGATATAGTAAGTAGCTCAAAGGTTAAACGCTCATCGTCAATTTTATAGACAGCCCGAGTTCAATTCCCGCAGGTACCCATGAAATTCTTAGTTGTAATTTTAAGTGTTTACCTTTTACTGCCGGTGTCATGGTACACAAAGTGCCTCTTTAGTCTAGTCATCGTAAATGCGAGGTCCTGCGTTCAAATCCCAGGCCTGGCCAAAAAATCAGTATTCAGTCAAGAAATTCTTAGTAGCAGCCCAAAACTGGAAAGTTGGCTGTGCTTCACCCCTGTGCCTCGGAAAGCACGTAAAGCCGTTGGTCCTATGCCTGATCTCTCTCCAGTTGTGTCGGATAACCGTCCCATCGGATTATGAGAGTTAGAAATAATAGAGTGCACCTGGGCTTGCACATATCCTTGGATACTATAATCGTGTCCTGCGGAGATGGTTAGTCTCCATTGCGACTGGCCGGCGTGACCGTAATTCGGTCTAGAGGAAATAACCAACATTCACATAAAGAGCGACGGTAGCTCAGGTGCGTAACGCTTGGCGTATATTTTAACAGTACGCCAGCAACGCAAGCACCACTGAAAGAAGAAGAATTTGAAGAAAAACAATTTTAAATTACATAAAATATGCATTTACTATAGAGGAAAATTTCCTCAAAAATGTTTGTGGAAGACGCATCAGCATCTAAAAAGTATATTTTATGGGCGTACCGTAGCGCATTTGGTAGCGGAACCCCGCACGGAACTAGTGTTTGTATGTCCGACAAAAAATTGTTCCTGGTCTGGATGTGTGTCCTTGTGCAATTTGTTTTTGTCTTTGGAGTATAATGTTTTTTAAAAGGAATATATTATAACAAATAACTACCATTAAAAATTATTTAATTCATTGTTTTCCACAATTACACAAAACTGGATAAAGATTAGATCGGCTCGGTCGTGGACGAGATAAATAAGTAATGTGTTAATGGGCAGGCCATATTGCTCGAGCAAACAACAATTGATGGGGAAAAAAAGTTACTGAGGAAGCCACGTACCGGTAAGCAAAGCATAAGGTGGACATACAAGATGGTGTGGCGATCTGGGCCATCGAGGCGATTTATGCAGGCTCAGGATCGTGCTTTGTGGTATTTCTCATTCATTTTTAGCAGTGGATTTATGATGATGATGATGATCATGGAAAAACCTCGCTCGCATAGGATACTATCGTAAAATATCAAAACTGGTAAGCAGACTGAGTTCTGCAGCGTATGCTGTAAAAAAATTTGATACCTTACCACTGTTGAAACAGCTAGATCCAGTTTATTTTAGATATTTCCATAGCATAATGATGTATGTTATTTTGATATGGGAACACGCGAATGACACCTGAATTAGATTTTTTTGTTTTGCAGAAGAGGGCCATAAGAGCAATATATGATTTAAAACCTAAAAGTATCTAAGACAAAAATTCACGAAATGTAACAAAAATATAAATATATCAGTGATATTCTCTCCTAAATACCCAAAATACTAGGAACAGACAAAAGCTAATAGTAGCAGTTACTCGACTCCACAGAGTCAGTAATTCATTCTTGGGGCGATTTTACAACAAAATCCAAGAAAATATATACGAAATCGGACTTTCGCCAAGTTTAAAACATTATTTAACAAAGATTGTATAAAATGGTATATAATTTATGGATGATAATAACTCCTGGGCATGAGGTGATCGCTACCAAGCTATTACTTACTTATTATTTAAAAATGTCCCATAGGGTTTCTTGCTGGTTCATCCCAGGACCAGGTATTTTCCGAATCGGTAGTAAAAGAAACAAAAGAGTGATTTTCAATAAATATTATTTATAATCTATATTGAATAAAAAGTTTTATTTTTTAATAGTTGCGTGTTGTTTCGTGTGGTATGTGACGAGAGATTTTATTCCTCAGGTGTGACAACGCATCTGCATTTTAATGTTTCCTCGGATATACGTCTACAATAAATATGTCTATTGGCCACGGCGTCCATTTAAGGACTGATGCTCGTTTGTCACCCAGTGTAGTGGCGGTGTTAGAATATCCACTACCCATATCATCCCATGGAAGTCATAAGAGGTGACAGAGGAAACTACCCAGGAGATGTGCAGAAGCGTCTTTCTAATATAAAAATTAAAATTAAAACCTGCGACCCACCCCACCTGCCAAGCATGACAACTATAGTAAATGTCCCTTATGAGGCAATATATGGGAAGACCTATTTCCAGCAGTGTATTTTTAGGCTATAACGGTAACGGATTGTTTTATACTATTAATTGATCTCCTGAATAATTTGTGCTAAAATTTTATACTTCGATTAAATAAAAATACATAATCCAGGGTATTGTTCGATAGTCACGAACAGAATATTAACAAACGCACGTACTTTTCATTTTAATATTTAGTTTGTACAATGAACTTTTAGCGAGTAATATTAAACGTATATTTAGTTTTCAACAAAAAGCTTTTTTATTTTCTTTTTCTTTTTTTGGCAGATAATAAACCGTTTGCGATATCCATGCTCCATATTAGATGTTCTAAATGACTGCATTTTACAAAGGGTTTTTTATTAAACTGAAGTGACAAATGAACTATTTATTACTTTTATTTTGTGGCAGAGCCACGCAGCAGTCATATTATGATGGTTGTACCACTAATAGGTGGCTCGACCGCGGAAATAACACGCTCTCATAGAATAACAGCGCAAATATCAGCTTAATGCGGCTGTATTACGTATGGTGAGTGTAGACAACCGGAGACCCTTTGATTTGAAATAAAATAAATCAAAATAGCTCAAATATTCATACTGGCCCTGTAATTATTCTGGTCCTCTTACCCTTAAAACCAGAACACAGCAGTGGGTGAAAAGCTCCTGGCGGCCTCTTTAACAAAAACGGCTCATCACGTAATACACAATAGTAAATAACTATACATAATAATTCATATAATAGTATTATATCTAATATACATGAATGTTTCTTTGTTTGTCCCATATAGGTTCCTGTACAACGAAATGAAAAAAATTATATGACGGATACAAGTTCCATAAATTATTCATGAAAGTTTTATTAAATTTAAAAAGATGCATGCTTAAAGCAGTAAAAGGGTGTTTAATGGACAAGAAAAACAAAAAGCCTTCATACGTGAATTATTTTTAAACCCACGGACGATAACATTGATTGACATGATTGATTGAGTGACACCATTATTATATTTTTAAGTTGAACACCATGTTTTATTGATGTTCTAGTTCAACAATATTAAGAGTTTTTTTAAAATGAAGTGACAAACGAACTTACAGTCTACTTGATGGTAGGTGGCTACTGCAGTCTTGGGACACCTGCAGCCAACTTCCAACAAAGAGGCTACAGATGCGTTGTCATCTCTGAGGACTAGGATGGAATGCCTATACGAACTATAAACTATACAACTTGCAATAACAACATATTTACGTAGTGTACGTATATATTTATTACAGTTCATAAAATCTGGAAAGATTTGAAAATATTTAAGTCACTAAAACTAGCTAATACACACATTAGTAGTTTGCATTTTATTTTATGGATTCAAGGCATGGCCTCAAGATCCCTGATAAAACACGCTATCAGACTTTTACCGACTTCAAAAGGATGATTTATACGTGGTGAAACCATGCTGCAGCTATGTTAATAGTATAGTTGTAGCACGAATGGGTCGGCTCGACCGGGAAGGACCACGCTCTCACAGAATACCAGCGTAAAATAGCAGCTTAATGCTGCTGTGTTTCATATGGTGAGTGTAGAGAACCGGAGACCCTTTTACTGGAAAAGGCGTTCTATCTTAGTCCTCGGCTGACAACGCATCTGCATTTAAATTCTCAAACGAAGATGGATGTAAATGTCTATGGGCCACAGCAACCACTTACCATCAGCTGAACTGTGTGGTCATTTGTCACCCTTATTCTAAAAAAGGAGGAGGTTCTCAATTCGACTGAATGTTTTTTTGAGCCAGATGGCGGGCGGTTCGTCCACTAGCACGTAGCTGTGCAGGACTGGTGAGGAAGAAGCTGAGGAAGGCAGGCCGGTGCGTCCACTAGCATCTTACGTATACGTGCGAGCGATACAGGAAGCGGAACCACCAGCTGTCCGGCAGACATGGGCCCGACCCCACCAGGTAACCTGGAATATCCAGAGTAAAACTGCTGTAGCTTGGGGTAAAAGTTACAGCCTATACGTCCGACTGCTGGGCACAGGCCTCCTATCATTTCTGAGAAGGTTTTAGGGTGAAATGTCCGCTGCGCTGCCCCAATGCGTATTGACGAACTTCACATGTCTTCTAAATATTTTTATTTTATTTCTCAGACATGCAGGTTTCCTCACGATGTTTTCCTTCACCACCGAGCACGTGGTAAATCAGCACTTTATCATTAGTGTCGGCGGGGATCGACCAGGTTGCTCGCGTACTGTGAAACTTACAGCGAGCGCTAACCATCTGAGCTTGGGGTAAAGCGCTCTAAATGTCACAGTATACGAGCAATCCCAATACGATTCCGCTGGCACTATGTGCTTATTGCAATTTTAAATGCAGATTTGCCACTGCGGTAAAGAACAGAATAATATACATTTTTATTCAATATATAGGGTTATTTTGTAATAATTGGTCAAATTTGTAGAAAGGTTCAGAATAAGTAATATAGGCGTAAATGTAAAAGATATGAAATATACACAAAAGTTATATTGTAAATCGAATATTCGCTGTTTACAAAAGAACTCACATCGAAGCTAAAATATCGATACCACTAGGAATCGATTATTTTATCGTGTCCTTAGTCCCTACTCACTTATTATCGTAGTACAGCACTATTAACTATTATTATTCTTTCTGTTGTTTTTTTAACAACGTGACGGTGTTTTTTCAGTTTTCTCGTATTTATTTGTGATTTTATGAAATGGGATCTGCAAGAAGAGCACACTCCAAATATTAAAGTAATTGTGTACGAAAGCATACACTCCAAATAGTCAATTGTGTGCTAACTGCAAATGTGCGCAAACTCCAACTTGTATGTGGATATCTCGCGAGGTGAATACTTTTAATCCATTTTGTCTTTAGAAATGCGAAGAATTTCAAATCTTTTTACTTTTGTATTATGTTCTACTATTAACTTTTTCAGATAAATCCAGTTGCAGTAAATCAAGTTATAAAAACGGTACATAAAAGTATATAGGTACAGGAATATTTGCATTCTATGTGATTTTAAATTTTAAAATCACACCAAAATGCTGTTGTTATCTCGGAAAGGGATATTATTTTGTCATCTACTAAAAGGCATCCAATAAAAATATATTTTATCCTAAATGAAACCAGTGAAAATAAAAGTCAGTTAACTTGTACTTAGTTAAATAGTATTGTTTGCAAAATCATAATAACTACTTCTTTATTTGATTAACTGTAGATAACAAAATTATAAAAATATGAAGATACAATTTATGAAAATTGAAGGCAGTCCTATCGCTTTTAAATGAAAATATTCTTCTGATTTCTAACAATTTCATATTTGGTCATATTTTATGGCTTTAATGGTGTTTGAAATGTAAATTACTAAATAATTTTTATACATAGATAAACATAGTCCCCACAGACTATTTCTATTGCAATAAGTATAGAAAAAAACATATATTGATAAAATTATTATTTAGTATAGACACCACAATATTTATTACTTTTTTTCAGGTGGATCGCATAGAATAAATGTATGCCTTGCAGGCTGAAAGTTTGCAGAGCTGTCCGAAGCAGAAACAAAATGATAACAGAAATATGGGAATACAGTCTATGGATATTGAAGACAGCAGTCTTTTCTCATATCTCTCATCGTTGTAAATGATCTTCTGATTCATAACGAAATCATAAATAGACATGTTATCAACAAATTATTTTGGTGTTAATGATGTTTGGATTTATATATCCGCCTACACTGTTGCTTGCCTCTCAGTGCTGCCTTTAAGAAAAATCTTTTGATGAATGATTGAATGATTATTAACGATAACAAATACAATTACATTATTCATGTTTTTTTTTATCATTAAACAACCAGTTTAAAATGTCTTACATAATATTTATCACTGTTAACATTACTAGACTTAAATGGTGTTTGGGATGTATGCTAACCAATCAATGAATACATACAGGGTATTTTTGAAACGCTCCCGAAAACGAAGACAGATGATAGTACTAAGGATACCTATGATGATGGGTCACAAAAAAATTCGATCCCGAGGAAAAAAAAATCATCTTTTCACAACGTTTTATTAACTTTTTTCACGCTCCATCATGTTATTACAGTTATTTGAAACGATCTTTCACAAAAAAAAATCATGAAAATACTGAAAAATAAAACCAGCAGTGGAATTACTGAATTACAATCAGCTGACTAGGGGTCAATGTACGCGAACGCCGAATTGCGCGGCCTGCAACTAGCGATGGTACCACAATACCTAATAATTTACAACACTTGTCTAAATACCTAACATCTACTTAACCTACTAATTTGCCACTGTGCTTGTCTCCACGTAGCCACTTTAATTCAAATTCTGGGTTAAATAAACCAAATAACTGGTTCGATTCCCCGCTAATGAAAAAATACTTAAATAAAATGTTTACAAGGTTAGAGTCATGCTTTGTTATCCATTGTGTAGGTATTTTTATTATTCTGATTACGTGGTAAAGCCATGCTGCAGCTATATTAGTAGTATGGTTGTAACTGAATGGGTCGGCTCGACCGGGGAAGGACCACGCTCTCACAGAATACCAGCGTAAAATAGCAGCTTAACACTGCTGTGTTTCGTATGGTGAGTGTAGAGAACCGGAGACCCTTTTACTGGAAAAGAGGCATTCCATCTTAGTCCTCACGGTGACAACGCATCTGCATTTTGAGTCTTTATTGAGGATAGATGTAGATGTCTATGGGTCACAGCAACCACTTACCATCAGGTGGACTGTGCTCGTTTGTCACCCTATACTATAAAAAATTATAGTCCAGAATAAGTTAGTATTCAGTTATGTACCTATTCAGATCAGTTCAGTACTAAGTTATTTAAAAAAATTAGGTATGAAACAGCTACCGATCCTCCGTGACCTTATGAGATTCTTCAAGGCACATTAACATGTTGCCGTATTCACGAGCACTATAAACGTACCCACGCGTTAGACATTATTAAACCAAACAAAAACACAAAACGTAACAACAAGAACAACATCTTTAATTAATAAATAACAAGTAATAACGATAATAATTTAATAAACAAAACAATTCAACTATCGCTCGTGATAGTCAACATGGCACTGTCTCAAAAACTAAAATTATTGTAATGTCCTTGAAGCAAATTCCACAGCGCGAGGCGACACGAAGCAGCGTGTGTGAAAGGAAGGGTAGAGTGAGTAAGTAGTATAACCTAATGTATTGTTTCGTACCGATCTAGAAAGAGTTCGATGCCCGCGAGGATATTGATATTGAGTTATTGGATATTGAGTTTCACTGCTGTTTTATTTTCAGTATTTTCATGATTTTTGTGTGAAATATCGTTTCAATTAACTGTAATAACATGATGGAGCGTGAATAAAGTTAATAAAACGTTGTGAAAAGATGATTTTTTTCCTCGACGAATTTCTTTGTGACCCATCATCATAGGTATCCTTAGTACTATCATCTGTCTTTGCTTGGAGCGTTTCAAAAATACCCTGTATATAAACAAGTTCCCAGATCACACCTGTCTGTACGTGCTAAATATGATAAATATTACTGTAATAAGTATTGTGATATTATACATTTTTTATCCAAACACAACCATTTCAAAACATTAACTTACTATCTAATTATTAGTGTTTAAAATCATATTATTACCCAGTAATTTTGGGTTAAATGTTATTTACGGTGTATACTTACTAATCAATCAAAATATTATATTAAAACAAAGTCTTGACACCGCGCCTGTCTGTATATCTATTGTACTTTTAAGAGACTACTTTTTAAATGATGACTTACAATAATAAATGCAGTCGCATTTTACTTTGTGTATTTTTTTCTTATACAACCAGTTTAAAACATATTTTTAATGATTAGCGTTTATAGGTAATATAATAAATGGGCATACTATTCCTTATTCATCATGGCTTTAATCATTATATTTCTTTAATTACATCTATATTCACGAATCAATCAATACATGTAAAAATATGTCTCCACACCACGTTTGTACGTCTGTGCACTGTATTTTGCCGCAACCACTAAAATGATTCCATTAATTTTAAACTACCTATAAATGCTGAATGTACCTACAACTTTAATTTTATACTATTAATTATTGAACAGTGCACTATTGCTTATAATACCGGTGAAAACTACTAGACAATCGTGTTTAGTTTGTTTATAGGTTATTGTGATTTTCATATTTTAATTGTTAATTTCTCAGTAATCCCGATGCGGCAAAACTAATATTACTTTTGTAATATTAGTTTTGCTGCATCTAATGGGACATAGACTTTAAGGAACAAATCGACATGCAATTCATTAAGTTAGGCTACAATTTGTGGTGGGCCCATTCTCCATACAAAATAAATTGTCTACTTTATAATTTTTATTTTTCTGTTTCCAATAGAAACAGAAACTTTTTATTCAATATAGATTATAAATAATACTAATTGAAAGTCACTCTTTTGTTTAATTACCACTGGTTCGAAAAAACCTCTGTCCTGGGAAGAACCAGTAAGAAACCCAGCGGGACTTTTTTTAAATAACAGCTTACAATCATGTATGTTACACAACTAACCACACAAAACAAATTAGAAACAAATAAAATATATAATTAACAAAAACTATTTTTGCCACACAATTTACCAGTGCAACAATAACATCAATGCCATCAATGATCAAAGAAACCGTTATGTAACACAAAATATACAAATAATATTCAAGTAATTATTGTTTTTTTAACCTGTACACTTTTATACTGAAAAAGTTGACATCCCTACGAGTATCTTTGGGTGTCGTAAGAAGCAATTATGGGAAATACCAGAATGGTATCGAGGATTCTAATAGATGGCAGTATGACCATCAGTTCATAGACATAGGATAGTAATAGACGGCCTGTGCAAGGGAGAAGAAAATTACTTATGGCAATGTAGCAAAATAGAAAAGGATAGCAAATCTCATGACTCTGTAACCAATATGAATGATAGATCAGAACAGAACAGATCGGCACGCAAGAAATATGCTAGTAAATATTTTGTAATTTTTTAGAGTATAATAGTGGTGATATTTAGTAAGTTATTGTTTACCAAAATGGTTACTTGTTTTGTGAGTGACTGTGGTGTCAATAATAGAAATAATCCTGATAATTGCGCATTTCACAGGTAAACTCTAAAGAAGTTGTTTGTGCTAGGGGTGTACGCCCCAGACATGTCTGAGCCCACTTATATCCGAGAGCACTTTGGGACATGGTAGGGATGGTGTTGATGAAATGTAAGGAAATGAAAATATCATTATGTTAGGAGATTTTAATGGAAGGGTTGGGGTGAAGAGGTCTGGTCATGAAAGGATATTAGGAATGTTTGGCGATGAAAGTGTAAATGAGAATAGTGAGGAAAAGAATCTTTTTGTGACGAATACTTTCTTTCACCATAAGAGGATTCACATGTATACATGGGAAAGAGGTGATGATAGAAGCATGATAGATTTCATAATTGTGGATGAAAGAATGCGGAGCGCAGTGGTAGATACAAGAGTTTACCGGGGTCCAACGTAGGGACGGAACTTGGTCTTATGCCGAATTAATGGTCTATTCAGGCGTTGGCGGCATCGGACATCTGTGTCTACCACTGCGTTACAGCGTATAAGAACAGAGAGGTTACAAGATGAAGGTGTGAAAGAGAAGTATAAATGTAGACTGAGGAGAATATAAATGGTTTGAATGAAATATGTATGAATGATTTAGACCTGAAGACTGTATGGAATAATGTTAAGAAAGTTTTGTGGATGCAGCCACCGAAGTATGTGGTGTAAGTAAGAGAACGAATGAAAGGAAAAATAATACGTTGTGGTGGGATGATGAGATTCGGATGGAAGTTGAAGCAAAGAAGAGAGCATGGCTAGATTTACTGGCAACCAAATCTGGCGGTCTGGCAGAAAATAATTCTGGCGGTTTGAATGATGAGATTGAAAGAAAAAGGCAGACTTTAGACTTATAAATAAGAGAGTAAAGAAGTTGTTGAAAGGAAAAGCAAGAAAGAACGGATAAGAATGATAGAAGGATATCTGATAACTTCCAAGCAAATATTAAAATGTTCTGGAAACTCGTAAGAACTGCTAGGAGAAATTCAAAACAGCCTAGAATTAATGCTATACGAGACGAGAATGGCTGTATGCTGAATGACGAAGTTTCAATTTAAAGAGATGGAAGGAATACTTTGAAAGCGTGTTTATGAGTGAAGGTCGTCTGAATTAAGTGAAAAGAAATTCCGAAAGAAGTGGAGGGAGGTAGGGAGATAAGTGTAGGTGAAATAATGAAAGCAATGAAAAGCATGAAAGCAGGTAAGGCAGCCGGATATGATAGAGTATCACTCGAAATGCTAAGGGCTGGAGACGGAGTGCTGGCAGGCCTGCTGTACACCTTGTTTAATTTATGTTGGGAACTGAAGCTAGTGCAAAGCCGTTATAGTCCCAATATATAAAGGAAAAGTGTCACAGCAGGACTGTAAAAACTACCGTAGCATTAGCGTGCTTAGCATTGTGGGTAAACTGTATGCTAAGGTGTTAATTGAAAGAGTTATGGAAGAAACTGATGGAAAAATTTGGGATGCAAGCTGGATTTAGAAAGGGAATGGTGTGTACGGATCAAGTATTTTCCATGCATGATTGCGGAGAAGTTTTGGCCAAAACCAGAAAGTTTTGTGCTTTCATGGACTTGGAAAAGGCTTATGACAGAGTGGACAGGAATGTGTTATGGCAAACACTTAACTCATTTGGTTTGAGCGCTGGTTTGATACAGGCATTGAAGTCTCTTTATAGGGACTCTAGTGCTTGTGTCAGGATCAACAGGGTCTACTCGGACTGGTTTGGCATCCGAAAAGGTGTCAGACAGGGCTGTGTAGCTTCCCCTGGCTGTTTAACCTATTTATGGACAGTTGTTGAAGAATGTGGGTTTAGAATGGGTGAGTTAACCGTCAAATGCCTTTTGTACGCCGATGATCAAGTCATATTTGCATCGTCGGCGGCCGAGTTGCAAATGATGGTTACTTTAATGAACCGGTCATTAAAGAAAGAGGTATGAAAGTGAACGCAAGTAAGACGAAAGTGATGGTTTTGAAAGAGAAGAAAGTAAAACGTTATGTGAATTAAGAATAGAAGGGAGTTGATTGAGCAAGTGGATGAGTTTGTATATTTGGGATGTTTATTTAGCAGGGATGGTAGATATGATAAGGATATAGAACGACAGTGAACGCAGGAAATAGAGTGAATGGGGCTCTACACGCTATTGTGATGAGTCAGAATGTGTCAAAAAGGCACGTTTGGCAATTCACAATGCTGTGTTAGTCCCTACTTTAATGTATGGTAGTGAAAGTTGGGTCTGGCAGAAGAAGCATGAGAGTAGAATAAATGCTGTAGAAATGCCGTCATTAAGGAGTATGCTAGGGCTGAATCTGAATGACAGGGTGAGAAATAGTGTGATAAGAAAAGTGTGGTTTGCAAGATGACGTTGTGACCAGGATTAAGAAAGAATGCTTCGGTGGTTTGGTCATGTAGAAAGAATGAACGAAGAAAGAGTGACAAAGCAAATTTATGCTGCAGAAGTGAACGGCAGAGTCGGAAAGGACGCCCTAGACGAAGGTTTATCGACCAAATTGGCGATATATTGAAAATGGGCCAGATTAGGGTACCCTTAACCGACGAGCGTGTATGCGTAGATATGGATGTAAAGGAGGCGAGAGAAGTGTGCCAGGATCGTGCCAAGTGGAAGTCCGTAGTCTCTGCCTACCCCTCTGGGTGACAGGCGTAGTGTTTATATTATGTTATGTTATGTTACTGTTTAAAATATAGAATATTTTCAAATATTTTGTTAATTTTGATATTTTGTAAATAAAAAGTCACGTTGTTGATATCTCCATGATTTTGGAGATTACATTTTAAACAAAATATTTTACATGTGCGCTAGGGATTGACACTACTATTTATTCATTTATTTATTTAGGCTTACCAACTAAACTTATACAAAACATTATTAATAAACATTTGCAGTTATTAACAAAATTATACTATATATGTATTTAACTTAAATGTATGTACAACATTTCAACATGAAACTTAAAATTAATTATGAAATTAACAGATAATAAAATATGATATAAACACAAAGATACTATTCTATGCAGTACAGGTAAGATTATAATTTGGTAGAGAGCTTAACATTGTGTAATATATAATTTTATTTTCAGTTTGAGTGTAGTATTTTCTTTTTAAGGAATCCAGACTATCAGTAAAGAGATCTATATTACATTTACCGAATATATCATTGTAATTTCTCATCATAGAACATAGAGGTGAGTTGTTACCATAATTTATGCTATTGAAATTTACACTAAAGGACTAATATTACACAACCTTGCTGAAATTCTGGGCACTTTCAAGTTAATTTGTAATAGGAGGATGGACAATCCACTTTATTATTAAGTAGTTTATGTAAGAAACTTATAGACAGCAAATTCCTTCGCTGCTTCAATGATAAAAATTCGAAATGAGCTAATCTTTCAGGTATCTGAGAATTATACGATGAACCACTTACATATGATATTTTAATTTAAAAAAAATTGGATTCTTTCCATACGCTGAATATTATTTTAATAAGACTGGTACCATACGACTGAACAATAATCCATGACTGCGAATTAGTGCAAAATACAGAGTTTTTAACGCTAAAACCGACTTAAAATCTTTGGTATTTCTGAAAATAAACTATAATACTTAAATTTAAATAATTAAAATAAACTATATCAACAATAATGTCGATATTTATCTTGAATTTTTATAATGAATCGATAGACTTGCCCACACAACAAGAAGAGAAATAAAATAAATGCTCGATTTGGGTTTCAAAAACGTAATTTTATTTTGCCTTTTGTCAAATTGATTCCCTCTGGATTCTATAATTAGAAAAAAATGGTTAAGGTTAATTGGATGGGTTGGTTGGAATCCAAGAAGAACTCAACAATTTGTAGCAAACATTTTCTTGACAAGTATTAAAGAAAAGCAGAATAAAACAATTTTATTCTGCTTTTCTTCTGTTTTGTAACTGGACATACAGTAAATTTTTTCTAAGGCCGAAAATACAACTTTCCGATCTTTTTTATAGAATAAGGGTGACAAGCGAGCACAGTCCACCTGATGATAAGTGGTTGCTGTGGCCATAGACATCTACATCTATTCTCGATTACGAATCAAGATGCAGATGCGTTGTCACCCGTGAGCACTAAGATGGAATACCTCGTTTCCAGTAAAAGGGTCTCCGGTTCTCTACACTCACCATACGAAACACAGCAGTGTTAAACTGCTATTTTACGCTAGTATTCTGTGAGGCGTGGTCCTTCCCAGTCGAGCCGACCCATTCGTGCTACAACTATACAACTGGTATAGCTGCAGCATGGCTCTACCACGTACAAAAAGATCTGATTTTGGGAAAATTGTTAAAGGTTATCGATAGACTCAACTCTTTAGAGATTATTGGGACTTTGTACATTCCGAATTAAAACCCAACAAAATGCAGGTAGGTGCAGCATATTCCCGGAACATGTTATTTCAATATTTTTAGTTATTCCAGTTTCATGCACGAAACTATTTTTAATCTTTTACCGCTTCCTTAACAATAATTTGTCGATAGTCCTTGTAAGTCAAATGTACATCACTAGTCACGCACACAGTGACAAATCAAAATTTGTCACGCTTTTCAGGCTGTCAGGTCGTCTATACGCCAGTATATTCTAAGTCTATGATCCAGTTCATGTCAGACATAAAATAACCGGACAGTCGACTGGATGTCTTAGAGCACTTAAGAGTCATCGTTTCTTTTATAATCATGGCTTAGGTTTTAATTTACACAATTACTTTTATAATAGTGGATTTCCATGGAGGAGGCTTATGTTCAGCAGTGATACGCGAGGGGTTATGAGATGATGATGATGATTATTGTTAAATTATAAAATAGTATTGGGTCTCGATTCTGAATCTATATTTATCTGTTTAACTTTTCTTTTAGCATGCACCTAACATTTTCCCTTATCTCTAAAAGTTATGGAGCAATTTTTCCTCGTCCTTTAAAGAATAAATGACCATAGAAACTTTCTAGATACTTTGGCACAAAGCGCTTCTTACAAGCTCCTTCCTATGGGCTTCCGAGTGTGCAATTGGATCACCAGCTTTCTTGCAGATCGGAGCATCAAGGTCGTTGTAGACGGTGCATGCTCCGACTACAAACTCTATTAACGCTGGTGTTCCACAAGGCTGCGTGCTATCACCAACGCTGTTTCTTCTGCATATCAATGATATGTTGCAAACCGGTAGCATTCATTGCTATGCGGATGATAGCACTGGTGATGCTCTATACGCCGGCCGTGCGAATATTTCTCGAGAAAACGTCGCCAGTACCGGAACAAACTTGTGTCTGAAGTCGAGTCTTTGCTGAACAAAGTCTCGGATTGGGGCGACTAAATCTAGTCAGTTTAATCCTCAGAAGACACAAGTTTGCGCGTTTACCGCTAAAAGAACCCTTTGTCGTATCTCCTCAGTTTCAAGGCACTCCTTTGTTGCCTCAGCCAGCATCGGAATCCTCGGCGTCGACATATCGAGTGACGTGCAGTTTCGCGGTCACTTGGAAGAAGGCCAAATTGGCCTCTAAAAGCAGCGTGCTCAGCAGAGCGGGACAGTATTTCATGCCGGCACAACGCCTGCAACTTTACAAGGCGCAGGTTCGGCCTCACATGGAATACTGTTCCCATCTCTGGGCTGGGGCTCCCCAGTGCCAGCTCCTTCCCTTGACCGCATCCAGCGCAGAGCGGCTCGAATAGTCGACGACCGAGTCCTTTCCGATCGGCTCGATTCATGGGCGCTGCGAAGATGTTGCATCTCTTTGCATTTTCTTTCGCATTTACCACGGTGAGTGCTCTGAGGAATTGTTCGGATTAATCCCAGCCGCCACATTTCACGAACGCACATCGCGGCAGAACTCGATACCATCCACACCATCTGGATGATTGGCGGTCCACCACTGTGCGATTTAGAAGATGTTTTCTTCCTCGCACAACTTCCTTGTGGAATAGTTTACTACCAGCGATTTTCCGGACCGATACGACTTAGGGACCTTCAAGAAAAGAGCCTACTCCTTTTAAAGGCCGGCAACGCATCTGTAATTCCTCTGGTTCCCTGGTGTTGCAGTTGTTCATGGGCGGCGGTAGTCACTACCATCAGGTGAGCCGCATGCTCGTTTGCCCCTCTCCTATAAAAAAAAGTATCTCAAAACGCTGTACTTAGGAATACTGTTCTGTGACTTGCACTCAAATATACACACTTGAGAGTCGAGTTTCGTTTATTAATCAGTGTGGCATTCAGCTGATTTCGTAAACCTAAACCGCATCATGAGATATGTTTATTAATAAGATCATAACCTCAAGATTGTACTCAAGTGCGTGTACTTGAGCTGAGTAACGTTTATTAATACGGGCCTTAGAAAAAGCTTTATTAGCCCCAAAAGTATAAGACATGCACATGGTGGGTAGATTGGCGGTCGCGGTATCAAACGTTTCGGGTACCTATCAAATGTCGCCGGCACATTCTTAGTATTGACCTGGGAAGTACCGTTCTAAACTTAAATGGCTTTCTATTCGTCAAAGGCCTAGCTCCCGAATTTCACAAGTACTATATTCAATTTTAAATGACCCAAATTTTCCTTCTTATCTTAGGATAACTTTCAGTATCAGTATTCTACTCATGATAGAGTTCACCGTTCCCAAAATAGTCTTAAAATTCGTATTCCACCAGATAAGAGTGGTTTCTTTAATTCCTCTTTTACTGTGCAGTCCATACTGCTCTAGAATGCCCTGCCTGTTGATATCAAGAAAACCAGTAACAAACATTATTTTAAGAGACTAGTTCGATAATTTTTAACAAGTATAATACCACCTGATTTATCTGACTTTTGTTTTACTCTCTTTCGCTTTGTAAGTGATATTTTGTATAATGTAAGATCTTTATTACTTATTTATTAATTTATGAAGTGGTTGTTACAACTGCCACAGCTTCTCAAATCATCCAGGGTTTGACTGGTAGAGAATGCCATAAGGCATTAAGTCCGTGCAGTAAACCGGAGACCGTTTTAACTGGAAATGAGGCATTTCATATTAGTCCTCAGGTTATAACAACGCATCTCCATTTAGATTCTTTATTGAAGATGGTTGTTTATATCTATGGGCCATAGTATGCATTCATCATCTGGGAGATTGTGAACTCGTTAGTTTATAAAAAGAAAAGGATGTTATGAATACGCCGCAACCACACGCCGGCTACGAAGAAAATTTAAAAATATAATTTGATAAAACTCGACAAACTTCCGCTAACCGCACGCTGTAGCAGTGAATTTTCTACGCAACTGAGTATTTAGTAATAGAATCATTTAAGTTGCCCATAGTTGCCAACCGTAATTGAGATAAAGTGACGGAAAGCATAACGAGGAATGGCTTTCGCTCCGGCTACATCAGCCACCGGTAGTAGCGAGCTGATATTTTCAATGCTACTAGATTGTGAAATTTTCACTTTAACTGTCTTATGCTAGATATTACTTTGACCAATATTATTTTCAGGGACTTTCCTGACATTTAGCTGTAAATTTCTAATCTTAATATTTCGTATTCATAAAACATACGAGTAAGTTCTTAGATATTATCGTTCCGTTACCGTTACCGTTATAGTCTATCAAAATTTCACTACTAAACACAGGCCTCTCCATAGATTCCGGGAGGAGGGGGGATTTTCCATAGTTGCTACGCTTAGCAGTAGAGATAACTACAGGACAGTATGGGTAGGTAGATATTAAAATATGGAATTCCTCAGGTGTTACAGATCTTCATGGGCAGCGGTGAGTAGTGATTATTAAGCAAGCTTTATGCTCGTTTGCATCTTCATCTATTTTAAAATATAAAAAGAAAATAAAAACTTCGAAAAATTAAATAAAAATTGTGATGGGAGTTTCGAGAGAACTTGAACGTCAGCTGATTATTGCTCCTATTAAAACATTTAAATAATGGTTTAAAGTGGGGACTAAGGCTGAGATCTATAGACCGTACTTTGACTTTGCTCAGACTTTACTTTCGAGCTAAGACAATGTCGGTATTATAAACTAACTTTGAAGTCGTGCTGAGTGCGCACTTTGCAAAGCCTAAGTCAACGATATCGACGACTTACGTAAAACTCAGGATATTATTCAGAACCACCATATTAATTTTATATTGTTGTTTTATGTTACTCTAATTAATTATAACAATAAATAGGTAGTTTTAGGCCGCCTTCTAGTTTTAAATAGCATTAATCCATTTTCTATTTACGTAATTTCAATCTTATTTCGAATTTCTTAAAATCTCCTTTTTGGCTCCTCTGTTATGGCAAATGTCATACAAAATTAATAAAATTAAATCCCAACCCAAGCATACAACTGCAAGACTTTAAGACACTATAAGCTCATTCTGTGTAGATCGGACTAAAATTTATAATTTTAAACTGAAGGTAGCCGTGGTTAAATATGACGTTGGGATGCCAAACACCTCAGTCCCTCCGTGACCTTGGGTGCTATAATGTACTGAAACGTCGGGAATTTAAATTTGATTTAAACGATGAACCTTTCAACCATGCGGACACATAGTGTAAGTGGCATGTGAGTAATTAAACAGACCCTGGATCTGTGTGGCACTAACACCCCTCAAGTTATTGAACATTCTTAGTTATTGTTAATTTATTTTAAAATACGTCAGTTTCATCGTTTTCTAAGACCCTGTACGGTTGGTGCACAAAGAATATGGCAGAATAGTAGGAGTAATGGGTTTCCCGTAACAACTGAGTAACAGATCGTTTAAGATATTGGCAACCGTAGTTGCTAATTATTTTGAGTAATTTTCAGGAACATGCTGCAGCCCATCTCCTTTTTCATTTCTCTTTGTCACATCTTATGACACCCATGTATTGACACGGGGTATAAAATACTAACAGCACGACAAACGGTAAATCTTTATTATCAGCAATACTGGCACTGAGTTTATTTTAAGCTATTGTAAGGTGATGTAGCCGATGATGGTAAAGCGCACTCACATAACTTCACAAAAGCCTGTTCACGCTTGCATTCAAGACACCCATATTGTAAACGGATGGAAAGACAGATATGTTGGCAAATTATACCACTTCTTCATTGTACGCATGTCAAAAGAAATCTTTTTTTTTATATAGGATAGGGTGACAAACGAACACACAGTCCACCTGATGGTAAGTAGCTGCTGTGGCCCATAGACATCTACATCCATTCTCAAATACGAATCAAAATGCAAATGCGTTGTCACCCGTGAGGACTATGATAGGATGCCTCGTTTCCAATAAAAGTGATCTCCGGTTCTCTACACTCACCATGCGAAAAAACACAACAGCGCTAAGCTGCTATTTTACGCTGGTATTTTGGTCCTTCCTCGGTCGAGCTGACCCATTCGTGCTACAACTATTGTACTGATATAGCTGCAACATGGCTCTACCACGTATAAAATCTTACGGAGTATTTGGCCATAAAAGGCATAATTCCTTTATTTTTGTAATTTTTGTTTGATTTTGTATGTGGTATACAATAAAGTTATATTTATTATTATCTCACGTTGTGACCGGTCAACAGCAATAAACACTACCATATTGGCATCTGTTCTAGGATAAGGCATAGACAAATATATATAGAGTATTAAACCCAAAACGGTAGCACAGTTTATGAAGGCTCAGTAGGGCAGACTGTGTCGTTGGGCATGACGCTTCTGGTCACGGACTTAATTCCCTCACAGGACAGGTATTTGTTAAACTTCAAATTTAATTATTGTTCCGGGTCTGAGTGTACGTTTATGTGCAATTTGTATCTTAAGCGCCTCGGCAACACGGGGTGATTCATTCACTACGAGAAACTTTTTAACAAAACGATTAAAAAGTAATTAAGAATGAGCTGCTACCGACTATTTACATGAATTTTAAATTCCCTAAGCACACCTAGCTTCTCGCGATTCCAAATAAATTTAAAATCAATTGTCGCCAGAGCTAAAAGGAAACAAACCAGCAGATAGACAGCAGTATCTTCCTTTAATAATAATAATAATAATAATAAAAACAGCCAACACGCCTGCCAAGCGTGAACACTATGGCAAATATCCTCCCTATGAGGCAAACTATGAAGAGGCCTATTTTCAGCAATAGACTTTTGATAACAGCTAGTGCCTGGTTCATCAATCAGCAGAGTGCACCGCATGCAGTTGGGATTGACATTTGAGGAAAAGTCTGTTTCATCGCCGGTCCTGATGAGTCTTCTACTTCAAGCTTTAATGAGATGGTTATTTTGTTATTTATCAAAAGCCATGATCTTTCTGGGATTACGAAACTCACTGGTACGAAGAGAGGTAATTCCACCGCCGAGACGACAACTTTAATTATATATACAACGAATTTAAAACGCTTTTCTGTGTTTATATATTAGAGAATCTTATACCCAAAAATTAAATCCTATCCATTAGTCCGTAAACAGTCTACAGTTGAACTGCATATACGGTGTCCAGCATCTTATAAGCAGCATATTACTATATTTTTTAAAGTGACTTTTTATAGTTTTGAAGTAAAAAAATTATATACGGTTTTTATATATTCCGTCATATTCTACATTTTCATTCGATTCTGAGCTATGTTCAAAATTTCAAGTCTCTAGCTCATCTGGAAGTACTGAAATTTGAGTTGCAATATTACATCCGGAATGACAAACAGAAAACAAGAAAGTGACTTAATAAAAACGTGGTAAAATAACACAATAAATACAACCTACTGCTAGGCACAGATCTCTATCATTATGAAAATTACGGCAAGCGCTTAAGCACTGAGCTACCACGGCTTTATTTAAATATTTTAAAATCATTTGTGTCATTTGTAGTAATATCAACATACGCAAGTGTAAGCTAATTACTGCCGACGCGAATAATGTTTAATAGCGGCAGTCGTAGCCCCGCATTTATTATGGTTAATTGTTGTCTATTGTAATCAGCTCTATCTAGCTAACCATGATATAAAAGTTATTCATAAGTTAAATTAAAACACAAACAAACAAAAATTACGTTTTGTACGAATAAAATAGTTAAATTGTTTCACTTTTATATTAAAAGTTAAATTTAAAGTATACGTCCCAGGGTATACTGGGCAGGTGTTAGGACAAGGAAATGTCCGCCGCAATGCTCTAATGCGTGTTGGCGAACTTCACATGTCTACGAAATATTTGTTTTGTTATTTGTCAGACAGGCAGGTTTCCTCACGATGTTTTTGTTCACCGCCGAACACGTGGTTAGTCAGCACTTAAAATTGCAACTAACAATTTTATTGGTGCCGGCGGGGATCGAAATCGGGTTGCTCGCGTACTGTGAAATTTACAGGGAGCGGTTAGCCTCTGAGCTACCACGGCTTTTATATTGTTGTTATAATTTATTTCATGGAAGTTATCCATGAAATAAATTATAGCTAAGTTTAAGTTTGAAAAATCAGCCGAACAAGAGATCATTTTAGGGAAACGAGGATTTCCATCTTAGTCATAAGAGGTGACAACGCATCTGCATTTTGATTCTTAATCGAGGATAGATGTGAAGTCAATGAGCCACAGCATCCACTTACCATAAGGCGAAACGTGTGCTCGTTTGTCACAATTATTATAGAACATTTCGCATTTATAATATATAAATATTATAAATGCGAAAGTGTGTTTGTTTGTTTGTTTGTTTGTTTGTTTGTTGGTTTGTCCTTCTTTCACGTCGCAACAGAGCGTCGGCATGGCATGATTTTTGTATGGGGATAGTTCGGTGGCTGTAGAGTGACATAGGCTACTTTTTCCGCGGAAAAACATCTCATTCCCGTGGAAAATCGAATATGTTGCACAAGTTTGTCCTTCTTTCACGTCGCAACAGAGCGTCGACATGGCATAATTATTTGTATGGGGATAGTTCGGTGGCTGTAGAGTGACATAGGCTGGACGAACACAGAAGGTCAGAATATCTGGATTATTATGTCTTTTATCAAAATTAAGATAAAAATGTATGGATCTGTATTTTTCCACGCAGGACCGGGAAGAGAGCGATAAAAACATAAAATTCACCAGCTGATTTTCTTCAAACGTTTTGTGCATCGTAATTCACAGAATAGGCGATTACCTCGCAGACGATATTAAGTAATCCGTTGATGCTCTGCCTACCCTGCAAGGGTTACAGGCGTGATTATAAGTATGGATCAGAAATACTATCACCACCTGTCACGCTTTCACCCTTAACAATTACTTAACAATGGTAGAAACAGTTCTTAGTAAGCCTTATTAATAAGCCTTAGTAATATTTATTGAACGGAAATGAATACAGTTTTTATATGTGGCTATGAATGAATCGGTATTACAATAAGAAAAATTGTGCAAAATTAGAAGAAAAATATTTTTGAGAGTTCTTATTAACTAACGTACACATAGTTTAAATTGATTCCGCTAGATGTCGTTACTAGGTTTTTAAAACGCGGTAACGAAATGTTTCCTGACATGTACTTAACTCCCGCCGTTGAGCCGCGCGTCAACTTATAGTGCATACGGTACCTATACGCTTAAATTGTTTCTATTTCGTAGCTTATTCGACTACTGCTTTCGATTTCGGTTGTTTGTTATTTGCTTTGTGATTTGGTTAAGGTTGAATGGATTTATATTGGCTTTCATTTTCGGATTTGTGTATTTTCTTGGATCGGTTTTGTTGATTTGGTTGGTATTCCTTTATACATATTTAGACTCTGGCTTTGATTTTGGATTTTGTTTATTTAGAATTGTGAATTGTTTTTTTTTTTTTTAGAATGGGGTGACAAACGAGCACCTGATGGTAAGTGGATGCAGTGGCCATAGACATCTACATTTATCTTCGATTAAAATCAAAATACAAATGCGTTGTCACCCTTGAGGACTACGATGGAATGCCTCGTTTCCAGTAAAAGGGTCTCCGGTTCTCTACACTCACCACACGAAACACAGCAGCATTAAGCCGCTATTTTACGCTGGTATTCAAAAGTTGTTGGTTGTTGGTGTTCGTTGTTTTAGGTTGTTTAACAATATTTCAAAGGAATATTAATAGTATAGATGGTGTATACGGTACCTAAACACTTACTTCTTTTCGTTGGTTATATTTATATTGACTACTGCTTTCGATTTCGGTTTTCTGCGATTTGTTTTGTGATTTGGTTTAAGTTGATTTGATTTTTTTGGCTATCGTTTTCGGATTCGTGTTGTGTCTTGAATTGGTTTTGTTGTTTTGATTTTAAAAATATTTAAAAGGAATATTTAATTCCTTTTGGGTATTTTAACGTCTTTTATAAATAGGTTTTTTCTTCATAATGCCTCGCAAACGTAAGTCCAACCTTTCAAGAGTATCTTCTCAAGACAAGCGAAAAGATTAGCTCGATCGCTAGAATCTTTAAAAGATGCTGAACTGAGAAGGCAAGAACAAGCAGAGCGTCAGGCTGCTTTGAGCATCTGAGACACCTTCTCAACGTCAGCAAGGCGTCTTGAACAGACAGAGCGTCAGGCTGCTTAAGAGCTTCCGAAACACCTTCTCAAAGTCAGGAAAGGCGTCTTGAACAGGCAGAGCGTCAAGCTACTTTAAGAGCTTTTGAAACAATCAGACCCTCGAGGAGAGCATGAAAGGCGCTACAATGCACCTTTGATAAACGAAATAGCAGCCGTAATTAGTGGTGATCAATTTTCTTCACGAGACATTGTCTTGCGAGCACGTGATGATACGTTGCAACGGGTAGCCGATACACAAGTTTTATGACGCTCTGCAATACCCATTAATTTATTGCAAAGGACAAGAGGGTTATCATTTTCAAATTCCACTCATTAACCCGGTCACAAAGGAGCCTACTCCGAACAAAAAGTATCATGTATGGATTTTATGCGTATCATATGTATATCATATATCATATGATGTTGCGAGAAATGATTTTAACCTCTTAGCCCGGTGTAGACAATTATTTCATCAATTTTTGGTAGACATGTATGAAGGTAGAAAGTGAACGTCTCCGTTATATATCTTTAAATCAAAAAGCTGCGTGTTGAGAATTATATACATTTACAAGATGCAGTTTCTAGCGACGCCAATGTAAACCCCAGAGATTAAGGTAAAATGGTAATTCTGCCTCATCATTCGTTAACAGTCCCTGCTACCTACATGAGTACACAAGACGCATTCGTCTATGTACGAACTTACGGAAGACCTGATCTTTTGTTACTTTAACTTGCAATCCCACATGGAAAGAAATAACCGAGGAGCTAATGCCGGGCCAAAAAGTACTGAAAGACACGATTTAGTTGCTAGAGTATTTAGATTAAAAGTACAAAAATTAATGTATGTAATTAACAAAGGAAAATTTTCGGAGAAGTGCAGTGCTTCATGTATTCAATTGAATGGCAAAAAGAGGATTACCGCATGCCCACATTCTAATATGGCTTAAAGAGAAGTTGCGGCCCAGCCAAATAGACGACATAATAAGCGCCGAGATTCTGGATCCTGAGCAAGATAAAGAATTGTATGATACCATCGTCCGAATAATGATTCACGGTCCATGTGGAGCACAAAATTCAATATCGCCATGTATGAAAGAAGAAAATGTACAAAGAAATTCCTAAACAGCTATAAAAGAAACAGTGCACAATGGCAATGGCTACCCTTTATACAGACGCAGAGCTCCTGAAGATGGTGGCAGGAAAGTTACAATCAAATCTCGCTCTGGAGCCTTGAAACCTTAGATAACAGCTGGATTTTCCCGTATTCGCCCATTCTATGTAAAATTTTAATGCCCACATGAATGTAGAAGCATGTAGCTCTGTCCGCGCAATCAAGTATATCTGTAAGTACATAAATAAAGGAAGCGACCAAGCAATATTTAATCTCAGGAGTGAAGGTGAGGCAAATCCGTTAATGAAGTACAGACCTTTCAAGCAGGGCGTTATGTCAGCAGTAACGAGGCAGCGTGGCATCTCCTTGGCTTCCTTTACACGAAAGGCACCCAACAGTTACTCACCTTGCTGTGCACTTAGAAAATGGAGAGTGTATATTTCACCGAAAGAAATTTCCAAGAAAGATGCATCACCGCCAAAACTACACTAACAGCCTTCTTTCAACTTTGTCAATCGACCCTTTGCAAAAACGTTGTTATATTCTGAAGTCCCCCGCTATTATACTTGGAACACATCTAGGAAGGAGTGGAAACGCCGTATTCAAGGCGCGTCTGTTGCAAATTGGCCCGGTGTAAAGTCATCAGATGCCCTTGGTCGTGTGTATACCGTCCATGTAACTAATTTTGAATGTTTCTGTTTACGATTGCTGCTGCACCATGTTCGGGATCCTACAGGATATAAAGACCTTAAAACTGTCAACGGTCAGGAATGCGCAACTTATAGAGAAGCATGTGAAGCTCTGCATCTTTTAGAAAACGATAATCACTGGGATGAAACCATGGAGGAAGCTGTGCAGTGCCAGTCACCAGTCAAAATTAGGGATCTTTATGCAACTCTCATATCATCTTGCGGGCTATCTAATGCACATAAATTGTGGGACAAATATAAAGAGTACATGGCGGAAGATATTTTGCGAAGGTCACAGCAGACACACGCAACATTACATACAATGAACACATTTATAATGAAGCACTTGGAAAAATTGAAGATAAAGTAATGGCAATGGTAGGCAAAAATTAAGCGACTTTGGAATGATAAGCCCTCAGCGAACAACCGAAAATGAACTAAGTGATAAAATTATACGTGAAACAAACTACGATATACCAGCTTTGCAGCAGCAAGTAGCCGAATTTGTACCTGCTTGCTTCCCGAACAAAAACGAGTTTTAACAAAGTATTAGGACAAATTGAATCTGGAAATGATGCACTATTCTTTTAGATGCCCTGGAGGAGCTGAGAAAACATTTTTGTTAAATTTATTATTAGCGCAAGTACGGAAAGATAAAAACATTGCTGTGGCCGTAGCTTCCTCCGGTATAGCCGCCACGCTGCTAAGCGGGGGCCGCACTGCACATTCTGTTTTAAAACTCCCTCTAAATCTAGCCCAGGAAGAATCGCCGATCTGCAACTTTAGCAAAAATAGTGCACGAGGTATAATGCTACGATAATGCAAACTTTTAGTGTGGGACGAAAGTACAATGTCGCATAAAAAAGCTGTAGAAGCACTAAATCGAACGCTCCAGGATTTGCGCAGCAATACCGATGTAATGGGAGGAATGGTAGTTTTACTGGCTGGTGACTTTCGCCAAACTTTACCTGTCATTCAAAAGGGCACACCTGCAGATGAAATTAAAGCATGCCTCAAGTCGTCTATTTTATGGAACAAGGTGACAAAATTCAGTTTAACTACGAATATGAGAGTGCATTTGTATAATGATATCAATGCTGGAAACTATGCTGACACACTATTAAAAATTGGCGATGGGCGGTTGGAAACGGATGCTGAGGGCTGCGTTAAATTGACGAGAGATTTTTGTAATTTTGTACAGAGTCATTCCGAATTAATTGCGAGCGTTTATTCAGATTTAACGAACAACATGCGTGAAGACAAATGGTTATGTGAAAGGGCGATTCTTGCACCAAAAATGAGAGCGTTAACAAAATAAATTCAGATATATTATTCTTGGACGGAACATAATCGGTGCTACAATTTTGACAGGCGTAGGAAAAGGTGAAAATGTTATTATACCACGGATCCCTATAATTCACACAGATCTTCCTTTTCAATTCAAAAGGTTGCAGTTCCCTATTAAGCTCATTTTGCAATGACAATTAATAAAGCGCAAGGGCAAACGTTACAGGTAGCGGGGTCAACTTAGAAAAACCGTGCTTCTCTCATGGTCAGCTGTATGTAGCATGTTCGCGTGTGTCAAATGCCCAGAATCTCCACATTCTTTCCCCGAATGGAAAAACATATAACATTGTGTACAGTAGCGTCTTAAAATAGTGTTCAGTTAGTTTTTTCCAAAATTCCCACAATCAATTAATCAGAATTCCACAGATCTTCCTTTTCAATTCAAAATTTCCTATTTAGTTCAGTTTCTTTTCAATTCCAAATGCTGTACCTCTGACGGACCTATTAAGCTCAGTTTCCTTTCAACTCAAAAGGCTGCATTTTTGACGGATCTTTATTTGGCTCAGTTTCCTTTCAATTCAAAAAACTGCATCTCTGACGAATCAATTTAGCTCAGTTTCTTTTCAAAAGTCTGCATCCCTGACGGATAATTATGCTCAGTTTCCTTTAATTAAAAAAATATCCCATTTCCATTTGGAATAAACAGGCTATTTTCATGCTTTCCTATACGCTGCGTTTCAAAACATTTAAATAGGCTGACGAATCAATTTTGCTCAGTTTCCTTTTAATGGCTGCATCTCTGACAATTCTATAAAACTCAGTTTTCTTTCAATTCAAAAAGCAATGGATAGTTCCCTGACCATGCGGGCGAAGCCGCGGGTAACAGCTAGTTATTATATAAAAAGCCCTTATTTTAATATCGTGATTCGATTGTTTTAATTTCACGTCTAAGGTATAAATATTCATCCATGCATTATTATATAGCCCAATAAAAGTCAAGTCTATTATTGAACACTGGCATCCTGGTGCACACTTGGCGAGCGCGTTACCAACCGCAGCTTTTTATTATTGTGATTTTTATCATCTCCTGTTTTATTTACGTCTGTCGCCTCTTAAGTCACCCACAAGATTATATAGGTAGTGAATTCAATTATGCCACCACTACCCAGCAAATGGAGGTATCAATATAATCAAGATTAATGTGACCCGCTGTTTTTATGGTCCACACTTTACAATACCTCTAGAAAGAATAATAATCCCATAATTTATAGTTTTAGAGTGAAGTTAAGGCAATTTTCTTAATGTATTATTAAGAGCTAGCTACCCCAATGCGTGTTGGCGGATTTAATATATCCTAGAAACTTTAAATTCACAACGAAATAAATTTTAAAATGAAATGGACTAGACAATTGACAGCTGTCAAACGTAGATTAAAAAGCACAAAATGATGTGGCCAATTCAATTTTAGGACTCTTTATTAATGTCAGTATATCAAATTTATTCTCAATTTTCATTTTAACGTATTATATGAAACGTTTTCACAATAATTATTTAATTTAAGTTTAAAATTACCAATAATTTAAGAAATTAAATATACATGTTAATCACAAGTGCACTCTCTATTCCTCACTCTCATAGTCCGATGGGACGGTAATCTGACACGACCGGAGAGAGATCAGGCGTAGACCAACGAATTAACGAGCTCTGAGGCACGTGGAAACACCGCCAACTTCATGATTCCGGGTTGCTGAGAATTTCTTGACAGAAAACCCAATAACTGGTTTAGGCCTGACCCGGGATTAGAACCCGGGACTTCATGATCAGCAATCGCGTTTGCGACTACTAGACCAAAGAAGCAGTCATAGTAAATTTCATAGTGCACGAGCAGCTCGGGTTCGATCTCCGCCGACACCAATGAAATTGTTTGTGTGCTGATTTGCCACGTATTCGTCAGTAAAAGAAAATATCGTGAAGAGAAATGCATGTCTGTGTAATAAAAACATTCGCAGACATGTGAAATCGTTGCTCCACAACCCCTTGAGAAATGAAGATAAGGCCCTGTTGCCCAGCATGTAGTTTGTATGTAGTTACATTATACCCGCTGTAAATTTCACAGTGCGCGAGCAAACCGGGTTCGATCCTGCCGGCACCAATGAAATTGTTAATTGCAATTTTAAGTGCCGATTTACCACGTGCTCGGCGGTGAAGGAAAACATCGTGAGGAAACTTCTTTTATTTTAATGATTTTATTGAGATGTTGGTTTCACAAACACTTTTCCTGTTTGGTTCTCCATTCTCAGGTCTTTTCCCAGTTTTGTATTCTTACTAATACTGTACTACCTTCACTCTATAAATACAACAAAAATACAGGTCAACATCAATTAAAGGTTCACTATTTTGTAGTAAGTATTAAAGAAAGAGGAAAAGAAATACAGAAATAAAAACAATTTAATTATACATCGCAAAAAGAAAAGCATAAGTATAAAAAAAAATAGTCTTACAAAGCATAAAGAAAAATATTTTTTCACAACACAACACAATGAAATTCTTTATTGATGACTAAGTAGATACAAACATGAGCCGTGGTAGCTCAGGGGAAGCGCTCGCTGTAAATTTCACAGCACGCGAGCAACCGGTTCGATCCAAGCCGGCACCAATGAAATTGAAAGCACTGTAAGCGCTGCTATACCACGTGCTCGGTGGTGAAGAAAACATCGTGAGGAAACTTGCATGTCTGAGAAATAAGAAAAATATTTCGAAGACATGTGGTTCGCCAACACGCATTAGGGCAGCTCGGCGGACACTTCCTTGCCCTAAAAACCCTCTCAGCAATTATGGGAGGCCTGTGCCCAGCAGTGGGACGTATATTGGCTGTAACTTTTAATCATTAGTGCAAGCCCATAGAGGTTTACATAGTAGACTGCACACATTGTACCCTATAGTGCTAAATACTAGTGTCCTAAATAATTAATATATCCTGAATATTTATAGGAAGAAACCTTGATTAGGGCAGTACTATTCTGAGCTACATATAATATTTATGTGTGGGGAACATTAGTTGAGAGTCTTAAAATGTCATGAACACGCTTTTAGACTTTTACAACATAAAGCATTTATCAGAACAGTTTCACTAACTCCGGGTTGACTGAAAGGAAATTCCAAACGGCATTAAGGCTTTGTAACTCTTTTCAACCGAGTACAAAAAAACTAGAAAGATCTAAATTCGCAACGTATGTTTTTTTTATGTTTGTTCACCGATTTCTTGGAGACGGCAGAATTGATGAGGTTCTTTCTTTAAATAAATAACCTATTAAAAATAAGAATAAGACTATATGTGTGGTCCCATATAAATTAAAAAAAACCATTCCTAAGGCTAGAAAAATAAGGAATGAATATTTTAATGTAGCTATTTAGACTACATTCTAGTTGTTAGCTTTTGAAGTCGGTTTGTTCGGTTATTCAATTAAGTGTAAATAAATCAATAATATATACACCATACTCCTGCGTAGATTATATTTTTGACACAAAAATTCATCAATGTCACAGTAGGCATTAAATCGCATTTGATTAATGAACAATTTATTTTAAATATATTGAAGAAGGGGACGTCATGTTTAGTGACCTACACCGCCCATGCAATTCCGCAATCACTAAAGGAATAGCAGGTTACGGGCCTTTAAGAAAGAAGTTGTTTTTTTTTTTATTGGAGGTCCCTCAATCATAAAAGTCCGGAACTATTTGTGGCGTTTGGTAGCGCGTGGTGCGTGATAAGTAATTCCAATAATCACTTCTTGAGACTTATTATTCCCTCAAAATTTAAAATTTATTCCGTTACAAATCATATTGTAGTGTAAGTACAATCGAATGCTTTCAATAAATTTAGACAGCTAGCTTATATAGGTGTCGATGTAAAGATAGAATATTCCACGGCCTATTTCAACCTTAAAATTGAAATTTTACCAAAATTCAAAGGGATTATAAGTATATGCCTTTTCAACATATGACGCTCATGAAATAGCTATTGCTTTCATAGCTGTGTTCCTTTCTGCAGGGTGTAGGGAGCAGTATAATTACAAGCTATGAGGTATTCCATCTAAGTCTTCAAGGGTGACAACGCATCTGGAGCTATCTTTTTATGAAGGTAGACTGTAAGTTCGTTTGTCATTTCAGTTTTATAAAAAAGGTATATCTTTACTATGATACAAGAGACCCATGCAAAGGAGCTGACTTACAGGGATAACAAAAAATATATGACATATGGGAATTATGGAAGAACTATGGTTCTTATAAGATATGTAGTAAGTATGAGTGTCCAATACAAAGTGCAAGAACATAACCGACATTTATCAAGGTCCGTGTAGTGGCGGTGTGAGAATATCGACTACTCCATATCGGCCCGTGGTTGTCGTAAGAGGTGACAGACGGAAACAAACCAGGATATGAGCAGCGGCGAATTTCTAATAACAACTGGAAAATCAAAAAGGTGCGGTTGCCAACCCGCCTTCCAAGCGTGCCATGACAAAAAGCCCCCTTATGATGTTTTTTTTATAGAATAAGGATGACAAACGAGCACATAGTCCACCTGATGGTAATTGGATGCTGTGGCCCATAGGCATCTTCATTTATCCTCAATTACGAATCAAAATACAGATGCGTTGTCACCCCTGAGGACTGAGATGGAATGCCTCGTTTCCAGTAAAAGGGTCGCCTCTCTACACTCACCATACGAAACACAGCATTAAACTGCTATTTTATGCTGATATTCTGTGAGAGCGTGGTCCTACCCGCGAGACCAATTCAATCGTGCTGCCACCACAATATAGCTGCAGCATGGCTCTACCACGTTAAGCGTAACCTATGTGGAGGCCTATATTCAGTAGTTGACTTTGATTCGCTGTAACGATATCGGTGAGGTCTTGTTGCATGTATGTAATAATACTTCAAATCTCCTTTTTGAATGAAAACTTTAACAAAAGTAAAATAATGATTTCTTATATTTACGCGAACACTACACATTGAATCAAACTACTTTCACGGATTCTATCGCGTTTAATTATACTTATTTTTTAATTCCTGACGTTTCGGGTGCTTTACACCCATGGCCATGACCATTACAGTCCCCTGTGACCGTCGCGAATTTAAAAATAAGTATAATTAAACGCGATAGAATCCGTAAAATTTGTTTTATTCAAAAGTAAAATAATTTATACGGGGTAGAGCCACCTTGCATTGCAAAGTATTATGGATGCAGCAAGAATGAGAGGGCTAGATGGAGGAAGGACAACGTGAATTAGCAGCATAATACTGCCGAATTTCGTATGGTACTCAGCAAGAACCGGAGACCCTTTTTACTGGTCTGATGTCTAAATTTTGATTTTTATTTGACCAAAGATGTAGATTGTTCCTAGGTGGTATACTGCTTTTTTGGCTAGGAATTCATCTAAGTACCATCTTTTTACTTATTTCTGCCTATTTCTTACCTATTCCTGGTATTGAGAGCCAATATAATTACATACTGTGAGGCATTACATTCTAGTACTCAGAGGTGACAACGCATCTGCGGTCTTCTTTCTTTGAAGTTGGCTGTAGGTGTCCCAAGACTGCAGCTATCACTTAATATCAGGTGGAATATATCAGTTCGCTTGTAACTTCAGTTTTATAAAAGTCTTCTATAAGTCACAGCATTCTCTTACAATCAGGTGCACTGTCTTCTCGTTCATCACCTTACTTTCATAAAAAACAACTTGACTGCCTCTTTGGTCTAGTGGTCGTAAATACGACTGACGATCTTGAGGTCCTGGGTCGAACGGGTCAGGTCATAAAAATGGTTTTTTCTAAGAAATTCTCAGTAGCAGCCCAAAGACGTGAAGTTGGCGGTGTTACACCCCCGTGCCTCGGAAAGCACGTAAAGCCGTTGGTCCTGCGCCCGATCTCTCTCCGATCGGATTACCGTCCATTGGAATAAGAGGGTGAGGGAATAGAGAGTGCACCTGTTCTTGTGCATACACTCGGGCACTAAAATCCTTTCCTGCGCTAGTCTAGTCTAGTCTCCGTTTAGATCGACCGCCATGACTGAAATTCGGTCTGGAGGAAAAAATAACATGAAAAAATATATATTGGCCAGATATTGCATTACTTGACCTATAAACACAGGTCCCATAGTAAAACTAACTGAGCAAACTTATTCCAAATTTAACCTAATTCCTTCACTCAGACCACTAGTTTTCAAACTACGTAACTAGAATTGTCGACAATTGTTTTCTATTTGCTCTCTTAACCCGTTTTTATTATGATTATGTGATATAAATTTTTAAGAATAATTTTTACTTATCGTGAGTTAGGTAAAGCCCGACTGATGTTAAAAGTTATGTTAAGGTAAGCCAGTACACTTTACTATCTTCGGTCTCTTACCATCAAGTAGGATAATAGTCAAGCACTGGCCTGTGACAGTTAATAAATTGTAACAGTAATTATATACCTTTTGATGTATGAGTGAATAAATAAGTTACTTAAATTAAGCGTCATAGTTTAATCCATTACTGCGTGGAGTATATTTAGCCCAAAGGCACGTTACAATGCTAATAACTCCTCTATTTCTGAAATTTCAACAATGGCATTCCGTGTAGCTAGTGAGGTTGCGCTGGAAGCATGTGCTTGGGGTAAATATGCCACACACGAGTTTTTTTTAGATATCTTTGTATATAAATGGTAGAAAAAAAAAATTAAAAAATACTTTTTTTCTTTGTATGTTTCTTTTTTGTTTTTGTTTTTTCTTCATGTTTGATTTTAAGAGGTAACTCGAACAGAGTTACTTTGTATATCTAAGGCTAAAATTCTACGGCTGTGATGTTGATTTAATCTATGCACCATGACAACAACGTCGATTAAAACGAGAAAAATACAAGAAATAATTTTGTATTACAATCATAACAAAAGCGGTGAAGATTCTAATTACCAAATTTCCAAAATTGACGTACAAAGCGATGTCGGTCATGGTATGGTACCTAGATAAAACGGTTGATCTCTAACAATGGTAAAAAATATTATTATAAATACTCTTATCCGTTTGTTACGTCTTAATTATATCTAATGTTTATAATAAGTAAGTTTTATACAAGTAAGCAGTGTTTTTTTAATTTTTATTTTAGGGTAAATCACGTCCCACATAGGTGTTAAGCTGAACGCACATTTGTCCGCACCGTACGCGTCGTACGCGCCGTACGCGCCGAGTTTTACTGCTGGCCTCGCACATTTGCCCGTACGCACCGTCCGCACCGAACGCAAATCTTTTGTATTACCAACAACTTTTGTAGTTTTTCCAACCACTGGTGTGAAACGGTACAGTGAAATTGATCGCTCGAAATCATTATGGAAAGAAATATAGTAATAGCCTGCTTATTGGCAGAGGAAGAAGAAAATAAAATTCGAAGAAAAAGAAGATTCTGGATTCATAATATTAATTTAAAAAGGCAATTGTATGGAGAATATGAAGGAGATATACTTTATTTAAAGACTTATTAGTTGATGATGAACGATTTTTAGATATTTGCACTTAACATACAAGAAATTTCAAGAATTGCTACTTATTGCCATTTAACCAGAAAACAGACTTGTTGTATGTTTGAGGTAAGTATTTTATTGATAATTAAGTAATCAGGTATAATTTTTTGAACTAAAATTAACTATCAATTTTTTTAGTGCAGTATTTAAATCATTTATCACTAAGTATTCATATTGATAATCGATGCAAAAAAATCAAATTATGTATTTTTTAAAATTATGTATTAATTTTAATTAATTAATTATGAATTAATTAAAAGTTATAAAAATACAAAATTATCACGTAAGTCTAAACCACCAGTTTTAGTGGAAAATCTACTAAGTTGGCAACATTAGACAACACTAAGTAGCGCCGAACGCGCTGCGTTATATAACGTCATCAGCATGCGTCCTTCGGCGCGTACGGTGCGGTGTAATGCGAGGTTTCATATGATTTCATACAACGAATTCCAAAATTCGGTGCGTACGGCGCGGACAAATGCAATCAGCTTTAGGGTAACATTTTAGGTGTGACATTATAGAGTTATGCAAGTAGACTTAAATACTTTTAAGTCTACTTGCATAACTTAGTGACACTAGATTTCTTTTAATAGATGAAAGGGTTAATCTACTCAACATATTTTGAAAAAAATGTTTGAGGGTAGTCAATACCTTTTTAACTATGTCACCCAAAAACAGTACCTAATGCGAATTATTATGATCTGGTATTTTGTATATTAAGCCAGTGCTTGACTACAAATCCCACCTGGCGGTAATTATCTAGCCCATGTAAATTGGTTGGTTTTTATAAGATAAGTGACAAGCGAGCACACAGTCCACCTGATAGTATTTTTTTATTATGTACGAGCAGCTGTGCAGGTCTAGAGAGACCAGTATCACTACGACCTAAAAGATCTATTGTGATGGCTGCCATGTTACAGTTCACTGCTGCCCTACGTCCTCAATGAATAGAAGGAGTTGCTTAGCTGTGAGTAATTTCACTCTTCTGGGTGAAGTACATAGTTTCAAGATGAGTGCTGTTTTGCGCATAAGGGTCCGCAATTTGTCAGGATGAGTAAAGCGTTTCCTCCTCTAGGGAGCAAAACCGGCACATCCTTGAGTTGTTAGTCCCAGGATGGACATGCTTTTAAGACAACAGTGTCCAGTCAGTGCTCTTACCAGAATGAGCAATTTATTTTTACTTAATCCCAGGGCTTCGGAAGCGAGTTTACGATCGAAAGCCCGGATTAAGGTTTTGGAATGTTTTAAGCCTGGTGTATCAGACAATATCTTAAGTAATTTATTGTGGTAAAGAGTTTCCAGGGTCAATCGGGCGCGGCTTTTTGAGATTCCACAAAATGGCTCGGGTCAAAATTGTGTACTGTTTGAGCCCTCCCGTGCGAGCTTGTCGGCAGTTTCATTGACTACAATACCCGCATTACCCGAAACCCATCTTAAAACTACCTTGTTATTACCTCCCAAGGCGTTTAGGCGGTTCACACAGTCTCCAACTAGCTTCGAGTTCACCAAGTTTGATCTCAGCTCTAGCAGTGCTGCTTATGAGTTAATATAGATTATATGGTTAACGTAGTGGTTTTGCAGATTGATTTCCACAGACTGAAGTATGTCGAAAATTTCTGCTTGGAAGATAGAGGTGAATCTACCCAAATTCATACTAAGTTTGAATTTGGGTCTCCCCCCATAAATTCCAAAGCCTACGTTGAGGCCCATTTTTGACCCATCTGTATTCCATATAAGGCTACCGACATCACAGATGACCTGTCCATTCAGCCAGTCTTCTACGGAGGGTAGTTCCACTGTATAATTTTTGTTAAAAGTATATAGACGCATGATATCTGAGATCATGCATAAGACCGGTGTTTCCTTGATTGAGTCGAGCATGGATCTTAATCTGTAGGAAAGCAAGCTCAAACCGCCTTGAGCGTTAATCCTATACAAGCTAGCCTTCGCCTTCTTGTCTAAGTAAAGATCAAGGGGCGTTAGGCCTAGAATTGCATTAAGAGGCGCTCCAGGCGATGATCGCATCGCTCCAGTTGCCATTAAGCAGGCAGTCCTTTGTAGACTATTTAGTCTGTACACAGTCATCTTTTTGTTGGCCTTATTGCACCAGGCAGTGGAGGCGTAGGTAAGAGTCGGCCTCACTATACTGCTGTACAGCCATATGATCATACTGGGACGCAAGCCCCAGTTGTTCCCGACCATGCGACTGCACGTACCTAAAGCAATTTTTGCTTTATGACATACATTGCTAAGGTAAGAGTTCCACGTTAGTTTTGGTCGATTGTTACGCCCAAGTACTTAACTGCAGTGGAGAATGGTACTTTACCATTAAGTTTTGGTGCGACTAAATTGTCCAACCGTCTTTTTTGGTAAAGGGTATTATAACAGTTTTATCAGCATTAATCGATAAACTGTTAGCCCTGCACCAGTTGTTTATAGTGTTTAGGCTCTTTGTTTGATTGATGATAAAGTACTTTGGCAAAACCTCACAATGATCACAAGGTCATCAGCATAACCCAGTGTGTCAATACGAAGGTCTGCCTTCTTGTACAATAATTGGTCAACCGAAAGAGTCCAAAGGAGGAGTGACAAAACACCACCTTGTGGACAGCCTCTTGTATTGCAATCTCAATCGAAGTTTGAAACAGCTCTAATTTTGCCTTTCTGTTTGAGAGCATCGACTTCACCCACCTGATGGTTGTGGAGTCAACATTTTTAGATGTCAGGCCCCAACCAGCAGTGATTTGGGCTACTGTCGAAGGCGCCTCAATGTCTAGAAAGGCACAAAGACCTATTTCTTTATCCTCCAGCGCTTTTTCGACCTGTCAATAACACTGATCAGGCTGTTTCTGCAGATTTGCCTCTGCGGTAAGCATGCTGGTTGTAGTGTATAGATCTCGTAGCTAGAGCTACATCCCTAATATATCTAGAGTCTTCAAGAAGGAAGAAGGCTTATAGGTCTAAAGGACTTTGGTAAGGCGTAGTCCTTTCTACCAGCCTTAGGTATAAATAGAACTTTGACAATTGTCCATCGTTCTGGAATATATCCCCATGCAAAACTTGCTTGAAGATTTTACCAGATAAGTAAGAAGGATATCGATACCCTCTGTAGATGGATGGGCATTATTCCATCCTCCCACTTGTCTTATATGGTTTAAAGGAGTCAACAGCCCACTGCACCAGGTTTGGCCTTATTATCTTTGTAGCCCACACCAGTCCTCATTACAAGGCCTTCGTAGGGCTCTGAAAGAGTTCGAGGCCAGAGTCATATGACACTCGGAAATGGGTTGACGCTATTAACTCCAGTGTTTCTGTTTCACTATTAGTGAAGTTACCATCAGGGTTTTAAGAAGCCCAATCTGATTAGGTTTAGCTGATAGCATTTTGTGTAGTCTTGCACTGTTAGGCAAAGACTCAACTTCCTGCATAGCTTCCTCCACGATGCTCTCTTAGCTTCCTAATTTCTTCATTATACTCGGTTAGGCTGCACTATAAATATCCCATTCTTGTTTTTGTAGCCCTATTGAATAGTTTCCGGTCTTTTCTAAGCTGCTTTAGTTTAGTGTTCCACCAAGAACTTTTGCGTTGAGGTCTTGGTTTTGACGGGACAATCTGTCTTCGAAGGCTTCACGGATACCTACGGTTACCGTCTCCGCCGCTAATTCCAGACCTTCAATCTTTTTATGCTTTAAGGAAACGTTTCCAAATTCCTCCTTAAGCTATCTCTATAGACATCCCAGGAGGTCGCTTTTGGATCCCTGAAAGCAATAGTTTCGTAAGTTGATGATGCCCTAATCACAAATTTAATGTGTCTGTGATCAGACATCGAGTTTTCACTACTAACATGCCAGTCAGTAATCCGCCTGGATATGTTATTGGTAGCAAAGTTTATATCTAAGACTTCTTGCCTAGCACGCATTACAAAGGTTGGTGTACACCCTAAGTTTAAGCTTACCAGGCGATTGGATACGAGAAAGTCAAAAAGTAACTCACCTCTTTCGTTGATTTTTGTGCTTCCCATGCTGTGTGGTGAGTTATCATTTTAAAGCCAAGGACGACTCTGCTGCCCGCCGCCTGGAGAGCCTCCGCCGATGGGTCGTCCAGAGAAAAGTTACTAAGAACCCATTCTCCTCGTCCCTACGGTGAGGATTTGCCAGAGCTCGGTATGGAGCCTTTCATTTTGTGCTCCTCAACAGCACAGCCGCCTTCTCTGGAGAGTCAGCTTTGCTGGGGCAGAAAGGTAATGCCCAGTTGGGGCTTAGGCAGTTCGCTCGGGTATTATCGAAAGCTCTGCCTCTGGCCAGGGTTTTAGTTTTCGATCTCACCCACAATCCAATCCTGGCTTGCCTTATTCAGGCACGTTACCAAAATCTAACCTGGCTTGTGGGTGAAACCCGAAAATTATGTTCCCATTCCGGCTTTGCTCCACAGGCCGTCTTAGCAATAGCCTGCGTTAGTGCTTCGAGGACCAGCCGCATCTGCTCCACGCTCATAGGATCGAGTTGCGAATTCCTACACGCGCGGAGCCAGCTGGCACTGAAGCTGAGCTTCTTCTCCCTGCTGCCAGCTTCACAGATTTCCTGGCTGGCTTTTGGGGACTCCTCCTCAGACCGACTGCGTTTTTCGCCTTCGGAGCTGGGGAGGTTAGAGCAGAGGATTTCGTCCCAGAGCTTCTGGCAGAGAGAGGCCTTCGGCCCTATCTCAGCTGCTATCAGCCTTCGGTACCTCTTCCGTGCTGCCCCACTAAGCTTGTAAAGCCTAGTGAACTTTTTCTTTTCCCCTCCCTGGTTCGTTTCCAATTGTGGTTTAGCTGCAGACGTGCCCTCCACTTCTCGGCTCGTCCCAGATTGGGGCGTAGGGTTGCAGGGTGTTGGTGAGGCTAAAAGAGCCTCTTCAAGACCTATAGTCAGTTCTATTAAAGGAGAGTTTATCTTTTCAAAATGTCGATCTTCGTCCATTTTATTCCCACGAGTAGCTAGGGAAAAATTCGGTCACTCCCGGCAGAGCCCCGCATGTCGGGGGAAGGGCTAAAATACTACCCGAATCGTTCTGGTCTCGGGTAGGCACCGTTTGCGACTGGACTCCCCCCCAGCCACGCATCCATCGGCACGATACGCTTGACACCTTGGATTCGGTTAAGATAGGAAAAAGGGGGTGGGATAAAAAGAGATAAAAATGAGGATCGTCTCAGTGTTTCTGTTCTGTCTGTTTCTTATTGAACCAGACCAAATAACAGGCGGCAACCACGTGAAGGAAGAACTCCTCAGACTTGCCCTGGGTATCAACACAACCTGCGCTCTCCCCCAGAGCCATTCGCCAAACTGCTCGCCGGACAGGAGAGCAGAATAGGTGTTAATCTAGTCCTACTGATAATGTAAAAATGTGAGAATTAGGAGTAGACTAACCCCCGCCCCACCTGATAGTTTTTTTTATAGGATAGGGTGACAAACGAGCACACAGTCCACCTGATGGTAAGTTGTTGCTGTGACCCATAGACATCTACATCTATTCTCAATAAAGAATAAAATGCAGATGCGTTGTCACCCGTGAGGACTAAGATGGAAGTGTTAAGCTGCTATTTTACGCTGGTATTCTGGGTCCTTCCCCGGTCGAGCCGACCCATTCGTGCTACAACTACACAATTAATATAGCTGCAGCATGGCTCTACCACGCTTAAAACCATTTGTATTACGATTGTAGTAGTGAGCGTGTCATGATGGAAGTAAATAGCAGGAAAAAGCTCTGTGCATTGACTCTGCTTATGCTACACGAGCGCGTATGCTGCAGTTGTTGCCCATAAAAACACATTCAATTTCGGATACTTTTAAATAAATGTAGAAATCTTATTTACGAGTATTTTTAAAAACTACAAAAAGTGTATATCAGTATTTATATTTTCAACTTAACTCCGGTCCGAACGTCTCCGGTTCTGTACACTATGGTATTCTGTGAGAGCGTAGTCCTTCCCCGGTTGAGCCGACCCATTCGTGTTACAACTATAATATAGCTGCAGCATAGATCTACCACGTTGCAAAAATACATTTGTGAACAAAATAGTACGTAATTGAACGCTCTGATATTTTTCTTGAAGCTTTTGTTTACTAAACGTCCGACATATACTTTCATTGAGTTTATCCTAATTTCGAGCTGCGTGCATTGAGACTGTTCTAACACAAAGGCAAGCTTTCTGTTAGTTATCAGATCGCGACGAAATATCCAGGTGTTGTGAGTTAAAAAATATAGAGTTGTGTAGATGTTAACAACAATATTAGTAAAGATACTCTTAAGAAATAATAAAATATTTTAATTAAAGTAAAATTTAACAAATACCGACATGTTAAACAAGCAAAGTTGCAACCAATATACAGGGCATAGGTCTCCTCCCATTTGTGAAAGGGTAATGGGACAGTTATTTGTGAACAGGTGCTGCTTGTGGGGGCTGATCTGCTCAGGTTCGCCCATTAATTATAACGTCCTTTTTTAGTTTCATAGAATGTGTTTTTAGTTTCGTAGCATGCTTGAGTATTTAAGGGATCTTGTTTAATATTATAAATATGACAAAAAAGATGATGCCTGCGGAATTTCTTTCGTAATTTCTTCTCAGACCAGAAGAACCTGATTTCGAAACGGCAAAGATTTAAGAAAAAAGAAATAACATTTGACAAACGAATTTTTAATTATAACAGATATTTTACTAAACAAATGATTATACTTTATTTAATTAGACTGCCGCGCTGTCCTAATGTGTGTTGGCGGACATTCAGGCTTTAGCAAGACGTTTTCCCTATCCGCCGAGCATTAATAAAATAAGTTGAAAAATAAGATGTATGGAATGGATGTATATTACGAGTACATCCGGTTATAAACCTGGTGGCGGTTCCCTTTGTGTCACTTAAAGCCCAATATTGTATCTTTAATTCTACTATTAAATAAAATAATAATTTCAATATTGTGAAGACGCTTCATTAGTTTAAACGTGAAAATTATTATTTACTCTCGGAACATCTCTAGTCTCTTCCGTAAGCTTTTTAATTAAATTTTATTGAACAAACAGCCAACATCAACCATCGCCTGTAAAAAGCACATTCCATGATTTCTCATTTTCTGTTGACCTATATTAATATTGTATATTAATCTTTTTGCACTCGAATGAAAAGGAGACCTATTTTTTTTTAAATACGGCTTTTTGCGATATCAGTGTGTAGAAAAGGATGAAAATTAAGTTTTAGATCGAGTAACTTCTGAATGACTTGACCAATTGAGGTCACAGAATATGTTGATTCACACAGTATTGAGTAAACAAATAAAATTTACTACACTGTGTAAAGTCCGGAGTAATTTTGATATTAAGCTCATCGCTTCCCCTACTAGAATTGACAGAACATTGTTTGTCAGGCAAGCTAGTATTTATATAATTTACATTTTAAAATAACACTGTTACGACAGTCAGAATTATGATGCGCGGCCTTAACAAGAGAGAACAACACGAGAACATTCTAAAAACCGAGCCAAGACAGCATTTACTGCAGCGTATAAGAAATAAGTCTATACGACTAAAAGATTTTGCCTCTCAAATGTATGGATGGATCTATAGTATAAAATCCATTGTACAGGTGAATACGGAAGTGGGTGTATGTAGGGTGGCGCATCTTATGTTCCATCGTGCCTTACCTGACAATGGGCAGGGATCGTGTGAGGAGTGTCCTCTTCCGAGGAGAGGCCGCCAAGAGACGGCTGATGCTGGTGAGTTTACAGATGTGTCGTAATGCATTCCCGTGGCCCTGCTAATATGATGCTTCGGTGATACTATAGGGTTTAAGTCGGTGCGAGTCTAATAAATTCCATAATTGCTCCCGAGAGACGGTTATTCGTGGGCATTTCCTCATTGAAAAAATACCTACACCGACCAATGAAGTACTGCTGGTGATCGCGAAAATCAATTCAATAGAATAAAATAGAATCACAATAGAATATAATTTTTTTTAGAAAGCCATTTTTTACTTTTACCACTGGTTCGGAAAAAAACCTCTTCCAGAAAGTTCTTCCAGTGTAAAAAACCTAGCGTGTTCCATACTGAAACAGAATATTAATATTAAACGGACAATAAAGTATTATAATTTCCGGTTCTACATTGGGTTTTAAGCACAAGGCAACACAATTTTAAGATCGTTTTTCAGTCTGAACGCAGCCATAAACCTGCGGGTTATGGCCACTACGCGCTACCCGAGCTCTTTTGACTAGCCCCTGGATTCGTGGTCGCAGAGAGATTGTAGTGGTAAGTCGTCAAACCCGACAAATATTTCTTTTTCAAAGTAAATTAAACAATACGAACACAGGCTGTACAAACTACTTACAAAACTTATTTCAGAAAGAGCTTGGAAGCGACAACCTCATACCCTTTTTATACAGTTTTGTTTAATAAAATATTTAAACTTGGTAATAGTGAGACCTTGTATATTCTCCGGGGCTTTGTTGTAATAGCGTACACAATGCCCCATGAATGTAGTACTGACTCGTTGGAGTCGGGAAACTGGAGTCAATAGCTTGTATTTGTTCCCGGTGTTTACAGTGTATATTATCACGTTTCTTTTATATTTTTAATTACTTCGAGAACGTCATGCTGAAAAATTCCTTTCCTTTTTACTCAGATCGGAGACGGGAGCAACGTCATAGATTCGAGATATTTGGTAATATCATCATCATCTAAAGTGAAAGGTAAAGGGCTGTAATGATGATCATTACATTACATTTAAAATTCCACTGCTGAACACAGGCCTCCCCCAAGGAATGCCACAAAGCAAGGTCCTGAGCCACCTGCATCCATCGACTTCCTGCATGTCTTACCAGGTCGCCACTCTATCTAGTGGGGGGCCACCCTACACTTCGCCTAGCCGTACGATGCTGCCATCGAGAACCTTTCTTCCCCATCATTTGTCAGTTCTTCGAGGTATATGACCGGTCATTTCCACTTCAGCTTACTAATCCGTTGGGCTATGTCAGTTACTCTGGTTATACTGCGGCTATCCTTATCTCTAAGTATGTCACACAGAGAAAACACGAGCATAGCCCTCTCCATAGCTTGCTAAGCGACCTTGAGCTTCCTCATACGACCAGCAAAATGTGGTGAACCAAATATGGTGATTATGCTAAAAGAAGACAACTAAGTAGAATATCAAGAAGATCTTGAAGGTGATAAATATAAAATGTAATGTTATGAGCACTTTTTTAATCTTCAACTCTTGTATATAAAGATACCTCGGTGATAAAATTTTGCATTTAAATATATGCAAATCTTCAACATAAAAAAATTTACTCAAAGTTTAGAAGCGTTGAAATGGTTTTGTCAATTTCAACTGGAAAAACTAAATCGGTAAAGTGTTGAATTATTTAAAAGTAAAATGAATTTTCATGGAATTTGTTTCCGCAACAAAAGAGTTTCGAGATTCAATTAAATTCTGTTGCATTTTGCTACTTTATTTCACTTCAAAATAATTTTCAAAATATTGTAGATATCCGTAATTTACATATAGAAATAATAAGAATGGTGTTAAAATTTTAAAATAAGATTTCTCTTGTTACATCTGAAATGAACCAACTTTTAAACCATATCTTCATTTTTCTTATTTTCCATTTTCTGAGAATTTAACTTCGACGTAACATGGATGATATGTCTCGTCATGACGTATAGTCTCCTAGTGGTTTAACCAGTTTCTTAAAATCTGTACTTTAATCCGAATCGTACCGAAAATTAAATCTAAATGAACGAAGAACTTCTAATGTAACGAAATTTGGAACAGGTTTTCAGTAGCTGATTGCACACATTCCGATAAAGTAATAAAATAGTATCTGAAAGCTTAGATGATTAAACTCTAACATCAAAATCTCTTAATACAAGTTCTCTATCGTTATTTTTATGTCTTTTCTATAACTGGATTATTACCAAAACATTTCAGAAGTTCCTGTCTGTTAAAAATTCAAACTTAATTAAATTTTGTTGGGTTATAAACACGGACGTATGGATGAATATTCTGGAGGTAATTTAGAAACTAAACTTGTTATGAAAACCACTAACAGGCTCTTAAATAATAACGGTATTTCGCTTTAATGTGACGTGTTGTAATTGCGGCTGAACTTTATATCAACGACGATAAAATCTATTATTGAAGTTTAATGCGAAACTATGTTTAATGTTGTGGATCTGACATTTAATGTAATTTCAGGTAAAGGTAAAGTTACAGACTACATACGTCTAACAGTTGGGCTGAAACTTCTTATAATTTTTTTTTACTATCATAAGTCAGTGCCTGTCTACTGTCTTACTTAATGGTAAGAGGTGATGCAGTCGAAGATGGTAAAGCGCACTGACTTAGAACAGAAGCCTATTTACCAAAAAAATATTTGTCTTGAAGACCATCCACATTATAATCTGTGAAGGAAATAGAACAAGAATACGTCTGCGCTGCTCCATTGCGTGGTATAGTCACGTTGTAGTTATTATTGCTGCACCACGAATAGGTCGACCAATGCCGTGTTTCATATTACGGTGAGTGACGGGATACGGGTATCCTTTTTCTGGTAAGTAATTCATTCCATCTAAGTCCTCAGGTGACAACGCATCTGCATTTTTATATATAATAGAATAGATTAAAATAATTTTATTCAATTTAGATTACAAAAATACTTATTGGAAATCATATATGACGAGGATAGATGTATGTGTCTATGGACCACAGCTTCCATTTACCATCAGGTCGACTATTTACTTTTGATCATCCTTGATGCGATAAAAAAATCTATGTTCTAATTTCTAGGGCATCCAAGCCGATAATATCACAATCAGCCCATAATTATACTCATGGGCTGATTGTGATATTATTGTCAACCGATAATATTAGCTATGTAGTGGCAGTTTAAGAGAATCCATTGCCCCGTATCATCCCGTGGGCGTCGTTAGAGGCAACAGAGGGTATAGCACAGGAGATGGGTGGATGCCAACCCACCTGCCAAGCGTGGCAAGTATGACAAATATCCACGCCATGAGACAATCTATGAGAAGGGGCCTATTTATAATGAATAAATAAATTAATGATATTATTATAATGATAATGATATTCTGTTTCTTATGAGAAAATAAATTCTCTAAGCCTATATTATTATAGTCTTCATGAATGACAACGCATTTGTGACCTTCTTTGTTGATAGTTTATGGACACACCTTCAAGGGTAGCAGCAGCAGTTACTTTTACTAGTAGGTGAACAATTAAATTGTTTTTTAATTTAATACAAAGGTTTATTTAATTTTGTGTCCAAGAATTGTTCTTCATATATTATTTTGTGGTAAAAGCCGTCTTTAAATACGGTGTGTAGGTATGCCAACGTTACCTCACTTCCAGAAAAGCAAAGTGGAAAGATTTTAGAACAAACAACGTACGTCCAACCTGAAACAGCTGAGGCTGCCGAGACATCTTCGACGGCGGGCACTGGCCGGGCGCGAGCAATTTTTTTCTCATAATATGAAAATAAAAAAGGAATTCGTAAAATGTGTTCTCAAATTTGTGTACAGAATAAGAAGCATATTCATTTGTGAAAAATTTTACACAATTTCATGAAATCTCTGCATGATCTTTTATCGTATTTCTGTCATCATGCATCGCTTGTTCGTATGTATAGTTCAATTATTATAAAATAATTTTGTTTTATTTGCGCAACTATTGCGTTTCATTATACTTACAGAAGATGAAAATAGTTAAAACATACTGCAATATCGCCTCAATACATTTTGAAATTGCTTTATTAATACTCTATTTTGCTATTTCTATTCCTGCGGTAGATTAAATTAACTAAATTAGTACACGACACGCGTATTGGTTTTCAAAGGCGCTTTATGAAGCCTTTTCCACATTGTGTCTTGCATACAAATTAAAAAAGAAAAAAATGGAATATTTATAAATTTATAATATTGCAAAGTAGAAAAATATATATAAAAGAATCATAATCTAGTCATAATGATCCCTGTTCGTATTACTCAACAATTTATAATAAATATCATAATAAATTTTTAACAATATTTATTCTTAAAGTTACTTTCCCTCAATCAAAAAAACTTCTAACAATATTGTATTAATACGTGAACAAGAATATTATTTTATACTTTCAAAAGGAGAATGAAAATTGAAAATTGAATTGTACTGTGCCAAGAGCCGTGGTAGCTCAGATGGTTAGCGCTCGCTGTAAGTTCACAGTACGCGAGCAACCCGGGTGCGATCCACGCCGGCACCAATGAAATTGTTAATTGCAATTTTAAGTGCTGATTTACCACGTGCTCGGCGGTGAAGGAAAACATCGTGAGGAAACCTGCATGTCTGAGAAATCAAAAAATTATATTTTGAAAACATGAAGTTTGCCAACACGCATTAGGGCAGCGCGGCGGACATTTCCTTGCCCTAAAACCCTCTCAGAAATAAGAGGAGGCCTGTGCCCAGCAGGGACGACGTATATAGGCTGTAACTTTACTTTACTTCTTTTTTACTGTGCCATAAATGTCCAGCAAAAATCTGTGTGTACTGTGTCCTCGTATGTGGCTGTTCAGTCAAGTAAAAAAAGTTATACATATTGTTCATGGGCGGCGGTCGACACTTACCATCAGGAGAGCCGCATGCTCATATGCTCCCTCTTATATAAATAAGAGCAATTAATTGGTCGAATTTTCGCAAAACGCGATACTAGTTTTAATAAAATACATCCTAAAATTAATCCAAAATTTTTCCTCCAAATGGCAATCCTACTCTTTTATTTATCTAAGTAATGTCCTTCACACTAAATTATTACAATTTTTGGCTATTTTCATGGTGGCTAGTCGCAACTGAGACTAACTATCTGAAATTGATAGGATTATTGCGCGAGAGTGTTTGCGCTACACAGATGCACTCTTAATTTCCTTACTGTCTTAGTCCGATGGGAGGGCAATCTGACACGACAGGAAATAAATCAGGCTTACGACCAACGGATTTACGACTTTTCGAGGCAAAGAAGTGAAACACCGTATACTTCCTGATAGGGTTGCTACTGAGAATTACTTAATAGAAAACCCAATTACTGATGCCCGACCCGGTTTCCAAACCTTAGTTCACATGATCAGCAGTCACGCTTAAGACTACTAGACAAATGAGGCAGTCATATATTTTATGACACAATATTTATTTTATAACAAATCAAAATACTACAAACTAAAATTTAATACAGACATCTACAAAGAATAACCGGCAAGAAATTCTGGGTCATTGTGTTTGACTGTTTCTGATTTCTTCTCTTTTTGGAATAGATGTTAATTCTACTCGTATTTCACATATAATATATTAATTTAATAAAATTATACCATGGTATGTATATATCACATGGGGAAGAAAGGTTCTCGAGTGGCAACCTAGTACCGGTATGCGAATTGTATGGCGGCCCTCCACTTGATGGAGTTACAACCCGACAAGAAATGCAGGTGGCTTAGCACCATGCTTTGTGACATTTCTTGGAGGGGGCCTTTGTTCAGCAGTTGACCTGTGAAGGGCTTTGATGATGATACAACGATACAGTATAATATTTCAATATGAATAGTATAGGTAGTACATAGTCGTTATTTAATAAATTACCTGCAAGATGTCAACTGATGATCGGTTCAATTAAAGGACATGTATTTCATTTCAACTTTCCAAGTTTGCTTACTTCGTAGACTTGTCACTGGTGTAACCAATGAGAGTTTGACGAAGTTGAATGAAGCGAATCGAGGTAAGTTTAGCTGGCAGTGGGAAAGTTTTTGTGTTTATTAAAATTGAAATATTATTTGTTACAATACATCTGTTATATGTGACAATATACTATATATTAGTAACTATGTAGTTACTTACAAAGTCGGCCTATTATGTATTGAATAAATTTATAATTGTTAATGGAATTGGATTAAATTATAAACAGGGTGTGATTTCTCGGCACCTAATCATGTATTTCTTCTCGTAGTAATTCTTTCTTTTCCCCTACATAACGGATAAATTATATTTAAATAAAGGAATAATAAAATAAGAATTCTTTACCATTACAAAAATAGATTTTACGTGGTAGAGCCATGCTGCAGCTATATTATTGTTTTAGCAAGAATGGGTCGGCTCGATCGTGCAACGACTCTCTCACTAAATACCTGCATAAAATAGCAGCTTAATGCTGCTGTATTTCGTATAGCGAATGTAGAGGATCCGAGATCCTTTTTACTAGATACCAGGTATTCCACTTTTCACCTCAGTGGTGACAACACATCTGCATTTTGATTCTTAATCGAGGATAGATGTAGATGTCTGCAAGCAACAGCATCCACTTACTATCAGGAGAATTGTGTGCATTTGTCATCTGTAACCTAAAAAATACTAGCTCACCTAAATGTAGGATATAACGCAGCCGAAAATGTTTAACAAAATATTATCGTAGCCTAAGTGAATTAAAACTGTATAAATGACATTTGATATACATATATATTTCATATTTTTACCTACTATTATTTTCTAGTTTTGATTGATTTATTTGGTATTTTAGAATATCAGTTTATATTATTTTGATATTATATATTATTTCGAAACAATTATATCATTAATCCAAAATGAATAGTGCATTCAAGAAGAAAATAACTAAAAGGGATATGCCACCTGTAAGACAACATATTGAAATTATACAAGAGTCGTGCAAAAAAATATTCTCCTTAACTTTCATGAGAAAACAATCTAACTGAATATGATGTGATACCTAAGATTAAACATGCAACTGCTAATTGTTAGTTAATGTATCGCTGAAAAGTAAAGGATTCTAAACGTTGTAACATTGTTATTGGTTACCATCTTGTGTACTGAAATAATCTATTTAGTTTTATTATTTCAATTCTATCAATTCATCATCATTATTACCATCATCATCATTGGAGGACTGCCACAAAGCACGGTCTTCAGCCACCTACATCCATCGACTAACCTACCTGTGCCCGATATAGATAAGTATTACGAAGTCTTCGGTAATCTACTGCTTACACTGTCTAGAAGGAGTCCACTTCAGTGAACCGCTACTCCAGAAGACGCCCACATCAACGTATGTCATTTTTGTAACAGTATGTCATAAGTTGCCACTCTATCTAGTGGAGGGCCACTGTACATTGCGCTTAACGATACGAGGCTAACACTCGAGAACCTTTCTTTCCCATCTATAATAGTATAGTCTACCAATTCATCCGAATGTAATTTAATATTATGATTTTCCATAAATGAAAGGTCAACCAAAAAGGTAAATCCGAAAAGGTCTACATTCAGCTGTTGACTTTTTTCTCGTTCCTGATTATAATAATGAATAAATACAAATTCATAAAAAATATTTCTTCATTCTTCAAGTTAAACGACCAGGTTGATCCGTAACAAACGTTAAAGGCGAAAGTAAACATAGGCCGGCCGTGAAGCTAAAAAAAGTGACAATAAATGGGAAAGAAGAGTACTGGAGCGGCAGTCACGTATTGGCAAATGCAGTGTTGGGCGAATATCAATTCACGAGTCGATGAATGTAGGCAGCGACCCGTGCTTTATGCTGGGCTTGTGATGGGCTATAATGATTATGATAATGATAATTTAATCTTTCAGGGGTTTTCCGATTTGACATTCAATACAATAACACGCATCGAAGAGAACCCACACGTCTACGGTGTTCTTTATTTTTGTAACAGTAAGTTATTTTATTTTCTTCATCATCAATCACCTCGTGTCACCAAATCTGATGCTGGAGATGGGCCTGCTCATAGTAGCGAGAGTTTGTCTTAATCGTCACGTAATGGCAGGTGGATTGACAATCGGAGCACCAGACGTCACGCATCTTCAACTCTGCTCCTCGTCATCTGTCTGGATATTTTACGTCTGCTGTAAACGAGATAGTTACACCGCCATCTATCGGAAGCCATAAAATTTTTTTGGCATTTCCCACAGTAGTCTTTAGGTAGTCCACGAGATGAAATGGCGTGATGAACCTTAATTTATTTTTATAGAATAAGGGTGACAAATCAACACACAGTCAACCCGTTGATAAGTGGATGTTGTGGCCCTTGGACATACAAATCTATCCTTGATTAAGAATTAAATTACAGATGTCTTGTCACCCCGGACGACTAACATGGCATGACTCATTTCCAGTAAAAAGGGGTCTTCGCTTTTCGACACTCACCATACGAAACACAGTAGCATTAAGCTGGTATTTTACGCTGGTATTTTGTAAGAATGTGGTTCTTTCTCGGTCGAGCCGGCACATTCGTGCTACAACTGTAATATAGCTGTAGCGTGCCTCTACCACGTGAATGGTGTAAGAACATCGCCACCACACAGCACAATAATTATATCAAATAATTATATTCTATATCATAGCAGCGTATGAAACTCGTATACGATCTAGTTCATTGAATTTTGTTAGCGACGCTTAAAGAAATATAGAATATGTAAATTAATTTTAATGATAAGATTAAGGGAGACGAGTGATCGTATGATTTTATATTTATATCTTAATATTCGTATTATTTGAAGGTTCACTCTATTGGTTTCTTGTTTTAGATCAAACGCAACTGTGTACCCTTCCCGAAAACATGGCACATGTGTTAAATAAAAAATTACCGCATTTAAATTTAGCTACTCGTCGAGCCGTAACTGAAATTGTAAGTCCTAAGATCATGGTTTAAAGAACTATTGATAAATGTAATGCATTATCATTTTGAACCATCACGTCCACATCGTGCCCACTAAGTAATATTTCCTGTCTTTCTCTCTCTCACACCTCTCTGTCTCTCTCTCTATCGCCTCTCTCTCTCTGTGTGTGTCTTACCTCTCTCTGTCTCTGACTCTGGCGACTGAAAGGAGTCAATCGTTTTGGGCCCACTAGAAATTTTGCGACCCTTAATGGTATTATATACAAAAAAGATACCAATTTATTATTGTAATAGCATAAAGATTTTATGAAAATCTAAACGGAATTAAGAAATCTGAAAAAGAGTTGTTTTGATATTTATGTTCATGTCATTGGTTCAGATAATGTAATATTAAAAAAAAATTGTAGTAGAGATGTGCCAACTCGGAAGAAACTCGACTCGAGTTAACTTGGGTCGAAATTCACGTAACTCAAATAGTACTCGAGTTACGCAACTCGAATTGGCGGAACGAAGGTGTGTCAGTTTGTTACAAATTATTTTTATATTTGTTCTTCCATCCAAGATAATTATTATTACTTAACTTAATAAATAGTTATATGTTATTGGTTTGCGTATAGACAATCTTCATAAAATAATATTACTCTAACGTAACATTTATGACGTAGCGTAAAGTTAATGTTATTAATAATTTAACTATCACATATTATACTTAATCAGCTTGTTGATATTACATAATATATCAATAAATTGTTGAAATTAGTAAGTTGAGTTCATCACTAAATTGTAGACAGACACTGATTTGACCGTAAGATAAAGATGCGACTCGAGTAGAATTTTGTGACTCGAGTCACTCGGGTTTTATCATGTCACTGTAGTTGTACTCGAGTTTTTTAGTTATGCGAATTAACTATTTACAGTCCCTGCATCGATTGAAGTTTATCACTAGAGTTGATAATAGCGATTACCTTAGTTAAAGCATTTTTAAATAATAATAATAATAATACTGTTTGATAATTAAATTGCTAGTTTAAGTTTTTTTTTATTATAGTTTTTAATGCAATATAAAGTGGAATTTCTATATTAATATACTTCTTAAATAGGTACCTTTATTAAATAAGTAATATGTGACAATATGAAATAAAATACAAGTATTTATTATTTATTTATTTGTAGTATTTCCATGTTTTTTATTTACTACACACATGTGTAGCATTTCAAAATCTATAAACTGCTTTTCGCATATCTTACAAATCGCTTCCATTTTTCAAAATAAGCCACACTGACGATTTTTGTTTTGTTGTTTCATTGTTATCATTCATACTTTAAACAAACAAGTATATTTAAATCACCTTTTATGTTATGCACTACTTATACGAAGTAAAAAATAACAATGATAGTACAATCACGATATTATAAATCAAACTAAGTTCATATTTGACTACAACATGCCAGATGCAAGTTTCACGCCCGCGGCGCCTTATACTATGTGAATTAGTTGATTAGATGATAGAATTAATGAATTAGTGAACTGACATCTATCTAGCGCTCTCCGAATCCACACGGTGCGTCGAGTTGACTCGGTAACTCGAGTGCAATCGGACTCGAGTAAAATTTATTTTCACTCGAGTACCGAGTTACAGATTCACTCGATTGAATCAGTGAAAACAGAGTTCGAGTTGCATCACTACTTTAAGAATCTGTCTGTGGTTATCTGATTGTTATATACTTTAAAATAAATTTTTGGAGTTTTGGCGGGAACTTGATCGGCGGCGGTTTGCTGCTCCTGTATTATTGTTTGAATAATGGTTTAAAGTGGATTTTAATAAATGAAAGTGGTGCGTTTTTGTGTATTAAGTGTATGCGCATGTGAACTATTAGTGGAAACGGTGATACAAGTGCTCTGATGGTGATGTGATTCTCAAGATAAGGTGTCTATCTGCTTAGGCGCCTTGAGATACCATCGGCAACTGTCAGCTGTCTGCTGACTCAAGTTGCCGTCAAAATCTCAAGGGCTGCACAATGTGACATCAACATATTGTAAAGCAGTGTACTATGAAGAAAATTATAATAAACCGAATAAAATACCTAAGACTTGGCCTAAAGGTCTAGATACCAGGCCATAAACTCCAAAAAAATACTTTAAAATAATTTTCAATAGCAAACTAGCAAAATTAATTAATAGCTAAAAAGTTTATACGTGTTTGTTTACAAGACAATAAAATAAATATCGTCTCATCGATGCACAAGTGTTTAACATATAATGGATAATATCTATTTTTCCTTTTTATTTTTTTGTGGTCGCATGGTAAAACTGCCAATGACATTCGAAATTGAAAAATGAAAACTAATGAGTTTAGTTAATTAATATAAGAGTATGTATCACAGAACACAATTACTCTCTAAAGTATGTATGTAATACAAGAGTTTACTTTACACCTAGAATTTTGGAAAATCTAAATAGATCTATAATTTATGATGAAGTACCTAAAAAATGGCAAACACAGGTCTTAGAACCTTATTAGTATGTTAAAAGTGACAAAGTATTAAAGTTTTATGTTATTAGTAAAATCTAAATTAAATAATAGATAGAATAAATACATAAATGAAGTTTTTCTGTATGTTATAAGAAAATTAGAATCTATGGGTCGAGGGATTTAAAGATTTGATGTAGCATCATCGGCTTTGAAGAGCGATTCATTTAACTGCATTTAGGTATAAATACCTTATGTATTCAGCAAGTTGCTCCATAAACTTGACAATACCAAATGGCATCAAACATGGATCCTGAATTTATGCCAGCCACAGTAGATAGACAGTATAGATAGTACATATATTTATGTGTATATAAGTACTTATTACTTGTACTAGAAGCAAATATACAGTTTGCATAAGTATTGTAACTTAGTTAAGCTATTTTTACTTGTGTAATGGTTATATCCTTGTTGATCAGATGCTTCTATTATCCTTAGACTGATGTGTTGTTAACTCTGCAGAAAGGAATATTATTTTGTCATCTACTATCAGATAATTAATATAAAAATAATATCCTTTTCCCCTACATGAAACTAGTGAAAATAAGAAATCAGACAACTTTTACATAGTCAAATATTTTTGATGTAAATCCATAACTACTATTAGTGTATTTGATCATATGGAGCTGATTAATGGTATATATTTTATAATAATTTCTTATTTATTTAACAAACAGGCAGAGACAACAAAATACTGACAGAAATATGGAAATGTAGTTTATTGACATTGAAGTATATAGGTGGATCGCTTAGAATAAATGTGTATGTCTTGTAGGCTGAAATCTTGCAGAGCTGCTCGTAGGCAGAGACAAAAGTATATGGATATTGAATACAACAGTCTTATATCATATCTCACAACATTGATAATATCCTTCTGATTCATGTTATTATCAAGTTATTTTGAAAATATCTTTTGAAATGATAATGACTGACAATAATAAATACAATTAAATTATACATGTGTTTTTGTTATCCTTACACAACCAGTTTAAAACATCTTACTTCATATTTATCAGTGTGTAATAACATAGATAAACATGATATTACCTAGTCATTTTGGCTTTAATGGTGTTTGGGGTATGATAACTAATCAGTTAATATATTTTAAAACAAAGTTTACACACTGCACCTTTACTAATCAACCAAAACATATTAAAACAAAGTCTTAACACTGCACCTGTCTGTCTGTCTGTTACACTATAGACTGCTTTGGAAATAATTACAACAATATATGCAGTGGCATTTTACTTTGTGTTTTATCCTTATACAACCAGTTTAAAACAGCTTTCTTAATATATAGCATTTAAAGGTAATATTATAAATAGACATATTATCCGTTATTCATCTTTGCTTTATCTCTATATCATATTTATTTAATTACTGTAA
>JAGSMP010001075.1:0-182397 GCA_029286625.1 Parnassius orleans | reverse complement strand
GATGTGTTGTTAACTCTGCAGAAAGGAATATTATTTTGTCATCTACTATCAGATAATTAATATAAAAATAATATCCTTTTCCCCTACATGAAACTAGGGAAAATAAGAAATCAGACAACTTTTACATAGTCAAATATTGTTGATGTAAATCCATAACTACTATTTGTGTATTTGATCATATGGAGCTGATTAGTGGTATATATTTTATAATAATTTCTTATTTATTTAACATACAGGCAGAGACAACAAAATACTGACATAAATATGGAAATGTAGTTTATTGACATTGAAGTATAGTATATATATAGTCTTATACAATATTCATTAAATTTTTAGGTGGATCGCTTAGAATAAATGTGTATGTCTTGTAGGCTGAAATCTTGCAGAGCTGCTCGTAGGCAGAGACAAAAGTATATGGATATTGAATACAACAGTCTTATATCATATCTCACAACATTGATAATATCCTTCTGATTCATGTTATTATCAAGTTATTTTGAAAATATCTTTTGAAATGATAATGACTGACAATAATAAATACAATTAAATTATACATGTGTTTTTGTTATCCTTACACAACCAGTTTAAAACATCTTACTTCATATTTATCAGTGTGTAATAACATAGATAAACATGATATTACCTAGTCATTTTGGCTTTAATGGTGTTTGGGGTATGATAACTAATCAGTTAATATATTTTAAAACAAAGTTTACACACTGCACCTTTACTAATCAACCAAAACATATTAAAACAAAGTCTTAACACTGCACCTGTCTGTCTGTCTGTTACACTATAGACTGCTTTGGAAATAATTACAACAATATATGCAGTGGCATTTTACTTTGTGTTTTATCCTTATACAACCAGTTTAAAACAGCTTTCTTAATATATAGCATTTAAAGGTAATATTATAAATAGACATATTATCCGTTATTCATCTTTGCTTTATCTCTATATCATATTTATTTAATTACTGTAATGGTGTGTGTGATGCATTGAATCATGTTAATCTGCTAAATTTTGAAATATTTTTATGATGACTGCTGCACACGGTCCGCGAGCATGATAATGCGCCGAACACTTCTAGACATGACTATTTTTCAACATTTTACGTGTCTTTGAGGTAAAACCTAAGATTTACTAAGTTAATGCTAGTAAAAGTCCCAAATTAACGATTACCACAGAACAGTTCGGACTTTTACCATTAAGACTTGGTAAATCTTAGGTTTTACTGGAAAATCTTAGGATTTACCGTAGTTCTAGCTTTTACAGTAACATATATATTGTGTATTCTATTACCATAGGGATAAACTACGTTCTGTTCTTTTAAAATTGTTAACTTTATTTAACTAAATTGAAACCTACTTAAGTCATTGTTATAGTGCATTCTGTGTTTACTAGTAAGTAGTGACTACACTTAGCTTAAGAAACTTTTCTGTTATTTAAGATATCATTGTGTAAGTTGACTGTTAGTAAGCCCTATGAATAAAATAAAATAAACTTAAAAACTAAAACAACACAGAATGACCACAAACTATGATGATTCTAGTGAGAATACCAAGTCACAATCATGAAATAATTGTATTTTCATCGGTTCTTACTACGTCTGCAAAATTTCAGATTATTCTGATGACCGGATGTGTTGAAAACTGAATTTAAAAAAATATACGTACATACAAAACAAGCCAAAAAAGTGTTTAATAAGAAATGTAATAATATATCATATGATAGAGGTTTTATATAATTTTACATTATATAGTAATACTAGCGACCCATCCTAGTCGTCCTATCAAAGACCATTTATGTCATAAATTTTCACTATCCAATAAAAATTCAAAATTTTCGGATAAAATATAGCCTAGATCTCACCTGATATTGCTCTCTATGTCTTTATAAAAATTCATCATAATCGGTTCAGCCATTCCGAAGATTAGTCCGGACAGACAGACAAAATATTTAAAAAATAGTTGTTTATGTCTTTATATCATGTAAATGACCCCCTGAGAAGCCTTATTTGAATATTACAGACAGACATACATACATGTATATATTATTTAAATGTATAGATTAATATAGTTTGTATTATATTATACTTATATCTTGTAATACCTTCTGCCAAATCCCATGCAGTAAATGAATAGTACGAGTTGTGGGATATGTGACAGGCGGGGGCGCACCCTGCAGGCGACGCGCAGGGGCAGCACCAGCTCCTGTGGGAGTGGGCAAGGTTGTCGCACCTTACGGAGCGGGTGCGACGTGATAAAGCCCGGAGAGAGAAGAATGTCAGAGTGAGGTTTGCAAGCTGGAATATAGGTACGATGACTGGAAGAGGAAGAGAGTTAGCAGATGTTTTGAAACGACGAAGAGTGAATGTTGCCTGTTTGCAGGAAACAAAATGGAAGGGCAATAAAGCAAGAGAGATTGGGAGGGATACAAGTTTTATTATTGTGGAAGTGATGGGAAGCGAAATGAGTAGGAGTTGTGTTAGATAGTGGAATGAAAGAACGAGTGACAGAGGTGAAAAGAGTAAATGACAGAATGATGGTTGTTAAATTAATGATTGAAAACAAAGTAGTGAATGTTGTAAGTGTGTATGCTCCGCAAACAGGCTGTGAAGAGAGTGTGTGAGAAGTTTTGGGAGGAATTTGATTGTATGATGATGGAATACCTGAGCGTGAGGATGTTTATATGGGAGGAGATTTTAATGGACATGTAGGAGAGTGAATGACGGGTATGAAAGAGTACACGGTGGATGGGGTACGGAATGCGGAACCGTGAGGGAAGTTCTTCTGCAAGCAGTGCGCTGACCTGGCTGTAGTAAACACGTGGTTCCAAAAACGAGATCAGCATCTTGTTACTTATAAAAGTGGCCACCACGCGACACAGATCGACTATCTTCTGATAAGACGGAACCAAATCAAGAGTGTAAAAACTGCAAAGTGCTTCCAGGTGAAGACTTAGTATCCCAGCACCGAATTCTGCTGGCTGACATCTGTAACTGTTCGCCTCAACAAACATAAGGATCGTCCCACCCAAAATATAGTGCATTCTGTGTTTACTAGTAAGTAGTGACTACACTTAGCCTAAGAAACTTTTCTGTTATTTAAGATATCATTGTGTAAGTTGACTGTTAGTAAGCCCTATGAATAAAATAAAATAAAATGAAATAAACTTAAAAACTAAAAAAACACACAATAACCACAAACTGTGATGATTCTAGTGATAATACCAAGTCAAAATCATGAAATAATTGTATTGTCATCGGTTCTTACAACGTCTGCAAAATTTCAGATTATTCTGATGACCGGATGTGTTGGAAACTGAATTTAAAAAAATATACGTACATACTAAATAAGACAAAAAAGTGTTTAATAAGAAATGTAATAATATATCATATGATAGAGGTTTTATATAATTTTACATTATATAGTAGGGGAGCGTGGGGTATTGAGAGCCGTCGGGTAATGGGAGCTATGGTGATTGAACGGAACGCATGCACTTTAGCGCGATCGTGTGAGCTCGGCTGCTTCCGCCGACCATCGGCAAGCTTCACTTGAGGCGCCACAAGCCTTTAGTGCCACGCGTTGAGTCACAAGAAACGGTTGTGTGTTTTCGCTCGAGCTTATAGTAAACTGTTGATTTCGATCCCCAAGTAAGAGCGAAGTTGTGTTCTCATTTTATTTAGTTTATGCTTATTACATACCTAGATTGATTGACTAACAAGTCCAATTGGTTAAAATGTCATTTAAAGTAGGATTACGTATTTTGTTTTTACTTTTCAAAATGGTGGTCAGTGGGTAATGGGAGCCTACACATGGCTCTCACTACCCGACATAGCTCCTATTACCCCATTATTATTTTCCAAGTTTTTAGTCACTTGAGATGTTTACAGATAATTTCTTTTTATTTTAGATGCCACGTAAGAAAAATCGGACAACCACAAAAGCTTCTTGGACTGTTGATACGTTAGAGAATGCCGTGACTATCCTCAGAAGAGGAGGTATTTCAGTGTACAAAGTATCCCTTACAGCATACCTTAACATAAACATAAACTGGCATACCTTACAGCATTTTAAAGAAGAGATATAATTTAGCAAAGACTAACGATAGTAGCTATAAAAACTCGCCTAAGCTGGGAAGACATACTGTATTCAGCCCTGCGCAAGAAGAAATCTTGGCTAACCATCTTCGAATTATGTCAAATAAATTTTATGGCCCAACTAGAGAACAATTCCGCAAAGTATGTTACGAGGTGGCTAAACAGCTGGGTATTGAAAAAAGATTTAATCAAGTCAATAAAACTGCAGGAAAAGATTGGCTGATTGCATTTTTGCAGCGTCATCCTGATTTGAGTGTTAGAAAGGCCGAAGCTATCAGTATCAATAGAATCCTCGGGTTTAATAAGGCTGAAGTAACGCTTTTTTTTGATAACTTGGAGAGATTGATGGCGCAACACAATTTCGAACCTAATATGATTTACAACGTAGATGAGACTGGCATTACGACGGTCCAAGAAACTGATAAAATAATAGCTCCCAAAGGACGAAAACGCGTTGGATCTGTAACGTCTTGGGAAAGTGGCAAGACCATTACTGTGATATGTGCTATGAGTGCTTCTGGGTCTTTCATTCCTCCACTTTTCATATTTCCTCGACAACGTCACTCACCACAACTGGAAAAAAATGGACCAATGGGTGCAGTTTACAAATGTTCTCATAATGGCTGGACCAACGAAAATATATTTGTTTCATGGCTATGTCATTTTATAAAACATACTAAACCTACTGCTGAAAAACCTATTTTGCTAGTTTTGGACAATCACAACAGTCACGCTACTCTCGAAGCTTGGAAGTTGGCAAAAGAGAACCACGTTATAATGCTTACCATTCCACCACATACATCCGACCGTCTACAACCTCTTGACGTTGCTTTTTATGGACCTCTTAAAACAGCTTACAATAAAGAGTGCAACTTATACATAAAATCAAGAAATTTGGTAAAATTACACCGTACGACATAGCTGGATTGTTTAATAAAGCCTACACCAGAGTAGCTTCAATAGAAAAAGTGTCTCTGGCTTCAAAGCAACGGAATATACCCATGGACCCTGGCGTTTTTGCGATGATGACTTTGTTGATGAAAAGCCAGTTCTCTGCCTATGAAGTCACCCAACAGCAGCCAACTAACGTCACTGCTATACCATCCACACCTAAATCGGCACCAGCAGCACAAGTAACTCTTTGGACCTGGCGATGATGACTTTGTTTATGAAACCAGTTCTCTGCCTATGGAAGACACAACAGCAGCCAACGTCACTGCTATACCATCCACATCTAAATCTGCACCGCAGCCAGCACCGCAGGTAACTCCTTCCAAATTGAATGTAGTCAATACTGATAACGATCGAACAGTGACTGGCTTTGCTAATATTGTCTCCATTGTAAGTCTGCCAACACAACTTGTCTCTAATAAGGAGAAACGTTGAGGAACAAACAGCATTCAGAAATCTTAACAAGTACACCAATGAAAGCACTATTTGAAGAAAAGAAGAAAAAAGAGCTGAGAAGAAAATAAGAAAATAAAAAACTGTAATAAAAGAAATTGTGTCAAGGGTAAATGTATCAAAGGAAAATGTAACAAAAACCTACCAAGATGAAAGATTAAAAGCAAGAAAACTACAACTAGAAACAAAAGGGCTAAGAAACCAAAAAAATATTTATTCATAAGTGATGATGAAGATTCATCTGTTGATCAAGTAGACGAAAATGTTATTTGCGACGATGACTCAGAATATTCAGAAGAGGAAACATTATGTTCAATTTGTTTAGATACTGGAAAAAGCGGGGAGATGTGGTACCGCTGCAGAAGTTGTGGAAACTGGGCACATAAAGAATGTTCTGGCAGTGACAGTCCAGATTCTTACATTTGTGCTTTTTGTTTAGATCCATAAAAATTTGCATCTTTTATTTCTTTTGAATTATTTAGAGTTTAAAACTTTGTTTTGTTTGATATGTTGTTTTTTTTTGTTTGTTTTATAAACAGGCTTTGTACTGTTAACTGAAATTTAATTTAAAGTATGTTTCATTGGTATGTTTAGTTTAACTTTCGGACAAAAATAAGTGTTTAGGCTCCCATTTCCAGTATGAGCGTAAATAGGCTCTCATTACCCACATGTGTCGGGTAATGGGAGCGACTGACTTTTTTTGTAAAATCGATATTGTACCTTAATACAAGACTGAAATTGATTAAAGATGTGATTAGATGAGAGTTTAATAATCAAAGTAAGAGTTCCTAATGAAAAATTATAAGATTCTTAATAAATGTGGTTTTAATCGAAAGTTTTCCATAGTAGGCTCCCATTACCCTGTTCTCCCCTAATACTAGCGACCCATCCTAGTCGTCCTATCAAAGACCATTTATGTCATAATTTTTTCATTATCCAATAAAATTCAAAATTTTCGGATAAAATATAGCCTAGATCTCACCTGACATTGCTCTCTATGTCTTTGTAAAAATTCATTATAATCGGTTCAGCCATTCCGAAGATTAGTCCGGACAGACAGACAAAATATTTAAAAAATAGTTGTTTATGTCTTTATATCATGCAAATGAGCCCCTGAGTAGAAGCCTTATTTGAATATTACAGACAGACATATATATATATATATATATATATATATATATATATATATATATTATTTAAATGTATATAGTTATTTATATTATATATATATTATATATAGTTACTTATATTAGTATATAATTAATATAGTTTGTATTATATTATACTTATATCTTGTAATACCTTCCTTTGATTATAATTAATATAGTATCATTGGTATTATATCGAAAATAACTTTCCAGCGAGGGCTCAATGTCAGCGATGCTTGTTATAATACAATTTTCGGAGTTTGCGAGGAACTTAAGTCTACGCACTCAATTTATTGTGTTGTTTGTTTAGTTGATGAAAACGTGAATAGAAGGATTATATTAAATAAAATTAAAACTTTTAATAAAAAGTAAAAGCCGACTTCAAAAGACGAAAATAACTTCTAAAGTAGGTGCTAAGACATCTTCTAACGGAGAATTAATGCCTTGACTTTAGAAGGAACTATGTAAAATTATTTTTCAAGTAAATGTTTTCTTCTGATTAAAACTTTATTTTTTAATCTTTTGAGCGGACTATGGAATATCACAAATCAAGCCAACAAGCACAATATTGAAACAATAATTTTAATAATTTCACCCTCAGGGATGGATTTTTTTCTTCAATTTTTATGACCACCCCTGAAGTTATACCATACCCTATTTAATAAAAAAGAAGCATCTAAATGAGTTGAGCCGTTTTCGAGAAATCGGCGTACATACTTAAAAACATACACGTTAAATTTAGAACCTTCTCGTTTTCGAACTTAGTTAAAATAATAGGTATTATTTTATCATTGAATTAATAAGTACTACGTAGTAGAACAGACACCACGAACAAAATTTGTGCGGCAGTGCGGTGCTCGCGAAAGGAGGCACAGAGTACCATTTTATGGTACAGACTAATGCCAGGTTTCTATACTTAAAAACGCTTCCTTTTCTTTAACGAGCTGTTTTGCAATAAGTGAAGTGCATGAAAAACCCTTTTGAATACAAAATGCCAGTTCAACTATTTATGAACCGTTTAAAGTTTTTTGTTTTCATTTTAAGTCCTCCCAAGTTGCTGAATATACAGTTTGTAATTAAACTATTTTTACATGCACATCGTATGTAATAAAATATGTAATAAAAACGGATCGTTACGGATTGTTGAATATAGGAATCGGGCATAAGTAAGTTTGAGCCTATGGGCTGTTCACAAGTATGACGCATGCACCTGTTCACAAGTATGCACGCATGTGGCAGCGTGGACTTTTACAGACCGATGAAGAATGTTGCCGTTGAAGGGTTTTTTTGTTATAATGGTTTCTTATATTTACGCGAACACTACACATTTAAACAGTGGTACAACCATAAGCTGCAGCAATGCTCTACCACGTATATAACAAAATCACTCATATTCACAATGTATGTTGGTTTAGTACCAAAAAGTAAAATAACAAAATATGGACCCGATAGGTGGCGCTGTATTCAAGATTATCACTGTAAAAAGTCCGGAGTGAATTCAAAGTGAAACTGACCACGTCCCCTACCGGAAAGGGACTTTGTCCTAAAGTCTGCCGGGTCAGCTAGTAAATGTATAAAATGAAAATAGCAAATTAAAGAGGAAATAAAAATGACAATGCCGCGGGGCAACATTTTATACGGTGACGTAAGCACTTCTGATTCCACTCGTTTTAACGTTGGCTTATGAGGGGAAATATGAAAAACCCGGTTTTGTTGTAATCTTGATATTAAATAACCCTTGTCATTGTGTACTAGCAAAGGCACACGTGAAATATGTAATAAAGTAAAAAAGTGTATTTTTCATACAAAAATGATGCTCTTTAACTTTTAATTTCATATTAAACGTAGGGCCGTATCAATGATTTCATTAATTGCTTACAAAATTTATTATAAACTAGATTTTAACGTGGTAGAGCTATGCTGCAGCTATATTAGTAGTATAGCTGTAGCACGAATGGGTCGGCTCGACCGGGGAAGGACCACGCTCTCACATAATACCAGCGTAAAATAGCAGCTTAACACTGCTGTGTTTCGTATGGTGAGTGTAGAGAACCGGAGACCCTTTTTACTGGAAACGAGGCATTCCAAAAAAAAATGTGCCCATGACTTCGTTCGCGTGGAATTATTACTTTTGCTATGATAAGTGAAAATGAGTTATTTGTACTTTTAATTGTCACGAAGACCGAGAAATACACTAATCTGGATAAAAAGATTCAGTAAATCAGTCAATCAGACAAACTAACGAACGAACAAGTAGACGGGCGCACAAACGTACCAACGGACGGCCTCACAAATGAACCAAGAAACGAATTGAGCAAAATATAAGCTTGTGTTTCATATTGAAAATAATTTATTAATTCTAAATATAAAAATCAATTGCTGTCCGTTAGTCTCGCTAAAACTCGAAACTGGCACGACCGATTCAGATGAAATTTTTTGTGTGTATTTCAGTGGGTCCCTGGATAGTTTAGATTTACAATTTATTGGATCGCTAGTAAATTATAAAATCAATTAGAGTATACATTTGCCGTGGAGTGGCCGCCAGGCGTAAGAGAATCCACTACTCCATATCATCCCGTGGGCGTTGTAAGACGCGACAGAGGGAAAGGTTAGGACTTCTTTTCTGCCAAGGAGTCCATCTGGGTAGGTACCACCTTCTGCACTGCTGTGTTCCGGTGTGTGTATAAAGAGCTAACTAGTATAATTATATGCTGTGAGGCATTCCATCTTAGTCCTCAGAAGTGACAACGCATCTGTAAATTTCTTTCTTTAAAGTTGTATGCAGGTGTCTATTAACTCCAGTAACCACTTACTTAAAAAAAGCATATTTTTAATAAGAACTCCAAATAATAATAAAACACGGTTGCGGTTGCCAACCCGCCTGTCACGTGGCAACTATGGAAAATGTTTCTATGATATTTTTGTGGCAAGTCTATGTTTAGCAGTGGACTTTGATAGGCTGTAATGATGATGACGATATTGAAATTATAAAATAATATTACGTTATTTAAATTAATATGATCCAAGAATAAAATAAAGTAACAAAAAGTTGAATTGATTTTTGTCTGCTAAACGTGCTAAGTATGAACAAACCTTTAAAACTGTATATAATTTCTTTTTAATTACATTTATTTACATAACATAATATACAATATTTTATTCTATACTATATTAAAAACTATAATAAAAAAAAACTAAAACTAATAACTTAATTATCATACAATCCTACTCCCGCGATATCGTGCCAAGAACTCTGGCTGCGTTTCCCCGATGAATGGCTATACTTAGCCTTTGAGCGAGAAAAGAACCAGCCCTCTTATCACCAGCAGCAACGACCAGCCGCGGATGAAGTTCCTTTAGGAACTTCACCGCACGTGGACCCCACAGACCGATAGTCCTTCTACTCCTAATATCACTCCTTTGCAATGCTTGCGAGGTAGTCCTAATCTTTGAGCACCATTTTCGATGATAATCGACTCTTATTGACCAATGGTCCCACCATTGGTCAATAAGAGCTCTCGTGGAGTAAAGGGTACCATCGACAGCTTGGACGTTGATTAGAGCAGTTACCAATAAAATATCTTGAGTGTCCTTCAGAGACACGTGTGAGTTTGACACCGTGCGGTCGGTCATTGCACTCGGCGTTGCAGCGTTTGCTGATACGGCAAAGACTTCATGAACCGGTGTATGATTATTGATTTGGCACTTATGGCATCTTTTATTTGAAAAATTCATATAAAAGAATAAAAATATTCTCTAAATATTCCACAAGGCTAACAAAGGCCACGAGGGAACATTTATAGAGACAAGAGCCCTTCGGATGATATCGTTCAAAGAACCGTGCCGTGAAAACCTACCAGCACTTTTCTTACATGAAAGTCCGTGGAGCCCAAACTTGTCGACGCTGCTACCACAGGGGCACTGATGGGGTTTACAAATCGCCGCTCCTAGTCGGATTCTTACGGCGATGCGCAAGCTTTCCCCATCAAGTAATGTGCCGAGATTACTTGATGGTAAAGCGTGTAACCAGTGACTAGATTCCTTAGTCGAAACGGCTAGAAGGCGTGCCTTATCTTGGTCGTTATGGAAATTATGAAATAAATCTTTCTGCACGCTCTGTACCAACGGAATATCCCACTGTTGTTGGTTAACTTCCAGTGGAACATTTTCGCCGGGACAGAGCGTTTGCCATGTCTGCCCCGCTTCCGTAGCAAAGCACAAGTCTACTTTATTATTTAAAATTATGTTACATAAATCACTGATACTATGCACGGAAGCAAGAAAAGCAGGCAATGCAACGCTAGAAAGATTTCTCACACCAATACCATCAAATTTTATAGGTAAAGTAGCTTTAGTCCAGGCTGTTGTATTTATAGTTAAATTTAGAATTTTTTTCTATAGCTATTTTAAGATTATTATCAATATTTTTTAAATATCCGAACATTTCCGGACTGGACTCGAGCGGAGTAAGTATGTAAATCTAGGTACAAGAAGACACTATTTTAAAATAGTAAGAGCAATGTGGGGGTTTAATTTATACAATTTTTCAACGAGTTTTAAAAACTGATCAACTTTTGTTTTTAAAACAGGTTTAATACTATCGAAAAACAACGGGGCACCTAGCAGATATAGTGATTCCGTACTGACAGTTTTTATTCCTGGAGAAATAAAATTGAAATTTTGAATTAAAAAGTCCCTGTGAGAAGTAGATAAATTATTGGAAAAAAATATTTCACATTTATTGCTATTTGGTTCAGGACCAATATTTTAAAAATTTCGAAAAATATGTGTAAGATCACTGAGGACGTCATCTGCTCTACCTCCCAGTGTACCGTCGTCCAGGTACCAGACATTCAGCTTGGATTTCAAATTTGAAATAATGGGTTGAATCGCCAAACTGAAAAGTGCTGGACCTAGTGGGTCACCCTGCTGAACACCGACAACAGAATCGATAACATGGTTTTCGTAAAAAAGTTAGTATTTTGACTGTAACATTGCCAAACGTAATGATAAATTTCGGAGCTATTGTTAGCCACTTCTTTCAGCAGGGTTACCCTATCTATAGAGTTAAAAGCATTCCTTAGATCAACCTTCACAAGAACATCTGCATCAGAGTTTGGAATGTACCGCCGCCTCACAGCCACCTTTAGTGCCAAAGCCTAGTTGAGTAGGCTGAAATTTTGTCTTAAGGTTAGAGATTATGTGCCTGCAAGCTAATTTTGAAGTTAAGCGTCAAAATGTGGAACCAGCGGCAATATGACGGATACCGTTATCTTTTTTTTGAGGTCACATAATCTTGCCCCATATAAGAATGCAATGAAATTTGGATTAACATTACCAGAAAGCATATAAGCACAAAATTGTCTTGTTCACACTGCCTTACATACAGGGATTGCCACAGGAAAATAATCTAAGACATAATTTAAATATACAAATGAATAATTTAATATGTAACAATAATTTAAATTTGACATGTAATTGTGATAATAATGACAAATTTCATTTAATTGACATAAATAATTTAATAAAAAAGTTTTGGACAAAAGATAGGTATTACCTATCCAAATATAATTTAAGACTGGTAGCAAATTTGCTATCTTATTATTTACTTTTAACTCAGCCAAGTTTTGGCTACCAAGACTACTTTTATTGAGCATGATAATCATTTGACATTTAATTTGGAATCAGTTCCAACTAATTTAAATTAGTAAATGCGACAATAGAGGCAATCTCTAGCAATAATAAGAGTTTCATTAATTTTGAATGCAGCCCACAAATAAGTAATAAAATTGTTTACACCTGGTGCATCAAAATATACAAGGCATGATGGGCAAAGAATTGGAAGTTGAATTGTTTTAAATAGTAACAATATACATATCCTTTGTATTACTGAACATTGGCTAAAAGATTATAATTTCATGTTTAATTTCAGAAATCACCAGGTGGTCAGTTCCTTCAATAGAGAAAAAGTTTACGTGGTGGCTCCTTAATATTAGCAGATAAATCATTATTATATAAAGAACGTAAGGATATTGTGAGCCTCTCTGTTGAGCGAACTGTAGAAATGGCTTGTGTCGAGCTCGAGCACCTCATTGTTGTAAGTGTTTACAGACCCCATGTGCTACTTATGACTATTTTGAAAGAATTGTGGAAGAAGTTTTGCTCAAACTTAGTAAACAGAACAAGTCTGTTGTAATATGTGGAGACTTTAACATCAATCTCCTTGAAACTTCTTCCATTAGTATTAAGTTTAGCTCATTGTTTAAATCGTATAATCTTGTTAATTTATTCTTAGAACCAACACGTATTGCTGGGCCTAGTGCAACCTGTATAGATAATATTTTTACAGATATTAAGCCCTTGCATAAATCAATTATTCAAAATTTAAGTTCAGATCACTGTGGACAGTTGGTATCATTGCCTTACATACACAAAAACAGAAAAATAAGGAAGTTGTGTTTGTTCCAATAAATGACCATCGCTTGGAGAGGTTTAAGTAATATAATAAAAGACTTCCATCACTTTCATTTAAAAATAGTGCTAATTATTTGTATAGTATGTTATTTAAAATTATAACTTGTGAATTTAGTAGAATATTTACTTCTAAAACTTTCTCTTTTAACAGTCGCAAATCATTTAATGAATGGGCGACAGTAGGAATTATAAAAGTAGGCGAAAGTTATATGAGCTTTATAATGAAAGATCATATAATACTAGTGTTATATTTAGAGATTATGTAAAACATATTCTAAAATATTTAAAAAGTGTGCTACACAGCTAAGGCTTTACATTTAAGTAACAAAATTAAAACTGCATCCAACAAAATTAAAATGACCTGGAGAATAATAAATAGTGAAACAGGCAAGGTCAAACCGCGCAACTCGGTTTTCAATTGAATATTAACAACAGTTTAACTCGATCTGATCAAGAAGTTGCTATGGCTTTTGAGAAACATTTTACTGATGTTCCTTTTTTGACAACAAAATCATTAAATTCTTCTCCTACTGTCGCCGAATCATTGCTTAAACAAAATGTAAAGGCTTGTTCAAATACTTTTAAATTCCATAGAGTATTGCCAAAAGATATCGTTAAATATTTTAAAACAATTGATGTTAAGAAAACGGCAGACTTATGGGGGATTTCCGTTAAAGTTATTTTATCTATAATAGATATAATAGCACCTTATCTAGCCACTATATTTAATACAAGCGTCGAATCTGGTGTGTTTCCTGATTTAATGAAACATAGTAAAGTCATACCTTTATTTAAATCTGGTAGTACATTAGACCCCGCCAACTTTAGACCGATTTCTGTACTACCAACATTTAGTAAAATTTTTGAAAAAAAATTTTAGATCAGATCTTAAGTTTCTTTAATATTAATAAATTGCTACATAAAAATCAATTCGGTTTTACAAGGGTCGCTCGACAACTGACGCTGGAGTTGAGCTTATTAAACATATTTTTGTGCATGGGAGAATTCGGAGGATGCTTTGGGTATATTTTGTGACCTTTCCAAGGCCTTCGACTGTGTTCACCATGAGACATTAATCAGGAAGCTACAGTACTATGGTGTCAAGAACACAGCGCTTAAACTTATTATTTCATATTTAAGTAATAGAATGCAGAAAGTTATTATCAATGGTAAAAGTTCTTCCGGATCACCTGTACTAATGGTGTCCTCAGGGCTCGATTCTCGGCCCATTCCTATTTCTGGTATATATTAATGACTTATCTTCCTTGTAGGGATAATCATGATATAGTATTATTTGCTGATGATACTTCCTTGATTTTTAAACTTAAACGTCAATCATTTAAATGTGACGAAGTGAATAATGCTATATCAAAATTAGTGCATTGGTTTAACGTTAATAATCTACATTTAAACGGAAATAAAACTAAATGTATTAAATTTACAACAACGAATGTTAAAAATCTGGGTACCAATGTGTTTTAAATGGGAAGAACTGAGCCCTGTTGAATCCACTGTTTTCTTGGCATCACTCGACGCAAAGCTTCAGTGGGGCCCCATATATCCAAACTAGCAAGCAGACTAAGTTCTGCAGCCTATGCTGTAAAAAGATTAGAGGTCTCACTAGTGTCGAGACAGCTAGACTAGTTTATTTCAGTTATTTCCATAGCATAATGTCTTATGGGATTTTGCTATGGGGAAATGCAACTGATTCAGAAACTATTTTGTTTTACAGAAGAGGGCCATTAGAGCTATTTACAACCTAAAACCGAGAGAGTCTCTTAGAGATAAATTTAAAGAAATAAATATATTAACTTTGGCCTCTCAGTATATTTGAAAATTTAATGTATGTTCACAAAACAAAGGTAGTTTTAGTAAAAAGTGATATACATTCTGTAAACACTAGGAACAAACACAAGCTAGTGATACCAGTTTCTCGACTCCATAGAGTCAGTAATTCATTCTTGGGGCAATGTATACGCTATTACAACAAGGTCCCGGAAAGTGTACAGGCTCTCTCTATTACCAAGTTTAAATGTTTTGTTAAGCTGAAACTGTATAAAAGGGTTATTATAGTATAAATGAATATATGATTGATAATAACCCCTGGGAATGAGTGGTCGCTACCAAGCAGTTTCTAAAATAAATTTTGTACTTAAATAGTTTGTACAACCATTAATGTAAAACTTACTTTAAAAAAAAAGTCCCGCTGGGTTTCTTGCTGGTTCTTCCCAGGACAGAGGTTTTTTTTTCGAACCAGTGGTAAAGTAAAAATGACTTTCAATAAGAATTACATGTAATCTATATTGAATAAAAAATATTCTATTCTATTCTATTCTATTCATAAAGCTACATAATTTTGTAATGTCATTAAGAAGTACTCCGCCGGCGTCACTGGCAGAAGCACTTACAAGATCTTTAAAGATCTTGTAAGCGCTTCTGCCTGTTTCTGCCCTTTCTGATGTTGAGGCGTAATTCCATCAATGCCGCCAGCAGAGCCATTCGAAAATGACATAATTGCTTCTAAAGTGTCTTTTTCAGAAATTTGTAAAGGTTGCATAGAAGTTTTGGGAGGCAGTGGTAAATCCTGAGAAGGATTGACCGAAGGATGCTTCTGACGAAGGCTTTCAAGAGTTTCGACATTAAGAGGAGCCAGGATGTCGTCTGAGAATAAAATACAGGATGCATTTTTTAAGTCGCAATCCATTACTTTCGACTCAACTTCTTTTTTTAAATCAAATTTAGGACGTGGTCGAGACAAGAGAGTATTAATTGGGTAATCTAAATTTTGAAAAGATGTCTTTTATAGTTGAGACGTAATTGATTTATTTATTGTTTTATCAATATGAAAATGGGAATACGCGAAAGTAAATAATTTTTGCCAAGTCTTTTCACTATTAGTGAAACAATTTTCCTCTAGGAATTCTTGTGACCACTGGTACATTACGATGGTAATTGTAAATTTGCTCCGAAAAAAGGGAAAAATTTGTGTCATTAGAAAAATTACTAATAGACTTGATAGAATTTCTACAGTAGGCTGTGAAGCCGAAATACTTTTACTATGGCATCGTTTAATATGTATATTTAATCCCCTTTTACCTTTAAACAGCCTACCGTCGGTGCAATTTTGACATTGTAGCAAATCCGGCTGTGAATGTAGCGGAGCTGAGATGTTCATTAAAAAATCTAAACAGATCTCTACAGCACTCAAAAGTCTTTATAATACATAGCTTCATATTGACTTGAAATTTGCTGTACCCGCATCTTTCCCTGAAACACTATCATTTACTATTTTACTAATTATTTGAATGATCGGATGATCGGAGATAGCTAGGTAGGTGGTTGCTTATGAGTATTTCGAGAGAGCTTGCGACTTTCTTTGGAAAATTAATGACAACCGCGGGTATAATCGATAGAGAGGTTATCATGTTTTCTTTTTTCTTCATTATTTTTTTAATGAAACTAAGTTTACAGATGTTATTGTTCAGTATTTTTAGTAGTACTCGAAACATCGGGAATAAAGTTAAAATTAAACGGGTTAAAGCCGTGAAATTAACTTTATTAAGTGTGTAATAATCGCGAAACTATATGAAATCGTTTATCGTTTTATTTTCTAAAAATGCAGCCATTTTTTTATTATTTAATTTATTTATTGACATAAACATTACAATTGTATATACAGAGATGATAAATATATAATCACCTAACGCAAGCCTGTAGTGGCAGTGTAAGAATATCCACTACCCCATGTCGTACTGTGGGTGTTGTAAGCAGCGACAGTGGGAAACTGAAACAGAAGATTGGCAGCAGCATCTTTCTGATAACAACTCAAAATAACAAAAAAGTGGCGTCTGCCATCACGCCTGCCAAACGTGGCAACTATGGCAATGTCCCCACTTATTAGGTAATGGATAGATTTATATAGGCTGTAATGGATGGATTGATGGAAGCCTAACATGGATTGTGTAATGTGATGAGTTCAATTATTTATACACTTATTTGTTACTTTTTAAATTTTGTTATTATAGGTTATGTTTATGTAAGAAGAAAATACTTTTCAGTAAGGATAAATATAGATCTTGGAAATATATCAGGATAGTATTAATTGTTAAAAATAATAAAGTGTGAGAGTGGATATTCGACTTGCTCTCTTGCTTACGCAATTAATCATCATCAGTAATAAGACAGCGTAACGCACTATACATTCAGTACAGAGCAATTACAGTTCGACCATACCGTAACATGACCCCGTCACAATTACACAGTGATGTAACGTGAAGGACACATTACATGGTTACACCAAAGTATGCAAACCAACAGCAACACCACTCATCTCAACGTAACACAGGGCAGCCTCTCAGCAACACCATCCTCTTTGCCTGCACTAGAAGAATTACTACAACGAACAGAACCACGACACTATCTTAGCACTCTAGAGTGACTTCACTCGTAGAATTACTCAAGAGGAATCTCTCGCGCAAGGTGCCTACAGTGAACTTTATACTGCACAAACGAGTGGAGGTTTCTCAATATACCCTCAATTCCACCTCGATCCAACCGGTATTTTATAGACGCGCCGACATATATTATATGTTTTGGCCCTGGAAGGAAAAGGGGAGATCTTCGGCCGGGCAAGGTGTTCAGCCCGGGGAGTGGCCAATGCTCCATGTGTTAGGTGTTAGTACATAGCTGTTCGCAATATATAGCGCAGTACTTCGGAACTTCGGATTTTTTTGTGTATTCGATATGTAATTCAATAGTATCTACAGTAATCTTGTCTAGATAATATTTCCCGATATTCTAGATAACGAAGTTAAATCACTGGTAAAACGTCTCGTTGTGCTCAGCCGAGCGGTAAGACTCGATAAGGTGGAAAATCTTAAAAGTGGAGAAGGGACATCATGTGGATTAAAAAAATGTATATTATTTTGTTAAATGGCAAATAAATTGCATTCGTTTTTAATTAGATTTAAAATTGTTTTGTTTTCTTATTTGAAACACATCCATTAGGAAATGTAATTGATCATCATTATTACAAGCCATTAAAAGTTCTCTGCCGAACATAGTCCTCCCCGAAGCAACACCACAGAGCACGGTCTTGAGCCACCTGCATCCGTCGACTTCTTGAATCCTTACCAGGTTGTCGTTTCATCTAGTGGTGAGCCGTCCTACACTCCCGGTACGATGCTGCCACTCGAGAACCATTCATCCCCATCGGTTATCGGTTCTTCTAGATATATGGCCGACCCATTGCGACTTCTACTATTAAACCGTTTGGCTATGTCGGTTACTTTGGTTCTACTGCGGATATCCTCATTACGAATTGTCATAATTTATATAATTACGTTTTTTTTCATAAATGTTATTTTATTTAGTTTAAAAAATATAATTATTTAAAAATTCCTACCTATATCTCTTTCTATGATATGGCTTTTATTTTGCCTAGTATTTACTCCTTTATGTTCTTGTCATAGTCGTGGTAGCTCAGGGGCTAAGCGGTTGCTGTAAATTTCCAGTACGCGAGCAGCCCGGGTTCGATTCTCGCCAGCACCAATGAAATTGTTAATTGCAATTTTAAGTGCTGATTTACCATGTGCTAGACGGTGAAGGATATCATCGTAAGGACACCTACATATCTGAGAAATAAGAAAAATACATTTCGAAGACATGTGAAGTTCGCCAACACGCGTTGGGGCAGTGCGGTGGACATTTGCTTGTTCTAAAACCTTCTCAGTAATGAGCGGAGGCCTGTGCCCAGCAGTGGGACGTATATGAGCTGTAACTTTAACTTTTAAACATGTTGAGGTGTCAAACTCGTTTATTAGAAACGAGGCGTACAATTTCCATGCTATGTTACTGATCGTTGATTATCGCTCCTAAAATTGAGTATTAATTAGCTCGATTATATCGATCTCGATAGAATCGCTCGATAGAATCGATTTTCGGAGTATGGCTGTGTAAAAATGCTGATAGGGCGATATATGCAGTAGCACCGTACATGCTCCCGGGCGAGAAGATGGGCGAGATGATTATGAGATGAGCTAAACTAAAGCATAGATGAGACTGACATAGCACTTATCGGCTAATTTACAACATGATGACCCGACCTTTTCTAGCGAGTTTTCCTAAAATTACATCTTAATAAAACCGGGGAAGTGTTTATGGACCGACTGATTAGGCTCACTTTGATTATTTTGAGTGGACACACTTGCACATTGATCACTTTGTTCTGCTTTAATTTTAAGCTGTTTTTTACCTTTACCCTACTATAAAATTCGCAGAGATGTCACCGTCTCCCTAAAGATACGTACTTGCTTATTATAGAAAAACAACGTAACTATGTACGTAAGGTAAGTAATAATATTTTACGTGTACGGCCTTACTGTACACGTTTATCATTGCTTACATAAATAAAAAAGGATTAATCTAATATCCTATTTTTATTAAACCGAAGTAACAAACTAACTTACAGTCTACCTTATCGTAAGTGGCTACTGGTGTCCATGGACACAGCTTCAAATAAAGAAGGTTACAGACTCTTTATTCGTTAGATGCGTCGTCATCTCTGAGGACTAAGATAGATTTCCCTATAGCCTGTAATTATACTGGCTCCTGTACCCTTCAGACCGAAACACAGCTGTGCAAGCATTGCTATCATATGCTATGCATCACGCCTTAAACAGGAGTGCTACCGGGCCCCAATGCATTCTGGTCTCTCGCCAAGCCTATCCAAGGGAACTTCTGCCAGCCATCTCTCCCAACTGTGCATAGGGAGGACGACTCACTGGCCCATGCCGCAAAGGAGAAAGACGATCTGCTAGGCTCTCTTTGCGTCCAAATCGACTCTTGATGACGGGGGGAACACATCGTATGTGGATGTGCTGTTTACACAGCGGTTGGTGCTCAAAGTACTCCTTTCCTTAGGCGTCAACAAGTCGAGTGGGCCTGATGGAGTCCCTCCTATTGTGCTGAAGACGTGTACTTTGGAGTTTGAACCGGTTTTAACGCGTCTTTTCCGGTACTCCTACTAGGCGTACGACTACATAGGCGTAGTCCCGAACTTATGAAAGACAGCTTTAGTGCACTCGATCCCTAAATAAGGAGACCACTCAGATCCGTCCAACTACAGGCCTATCGCCATCACCTCCTTGTTCTCCAAAATAATGGAAACCATTATAAAATGTCAGCTCATGAGGTACCTTGAGGATCACCAGCTGATTAGTGACCGCCAGTACGGTTTCCGTCGGGGTCGCTTATTTGGTGATCTTCTGGCTTACCTAATTCATAGATGGGAGGAGGCAGTAGAGTCCAAGCTCCTGGCTGTTTGTTTAGACATTGCGAAGACCCTTGTGATCGGGTTTGTCACAAAACGCTTCTTTCGAAGCTCCTTTCCTATGGGCTTCCCGAAAAATTGTGCAATTGGATCTTCAGTTTACTTGCAGATCGGAGCATCAAAGTCGTAGTAGACGGTGCATGCTCCGATTACAAGCCTATTAATGCTGGTGTTCCACAAGGCTGCGTGCTGTCACCAGCTCTGTTTCTTCTGCATATCAATAATATGTTGCACACTGGTAATATTCATTCCTATACTAACGACAGCACTGGTGATGCTTTCTACACCGGCTGTGCCAATATTCTTCGGGAAAACGTTGCCGAGTTCCAGAACAAACTTGTGTCTGAAGTCGAGTCTTTGTTGAATAAAGTCTCGGATTAGGGGCAACTAAATCTAGTCTAGTTCAATCCCCAGAAGTCTGCGCGTTTACTGCTAAAAAAACCCATTGTCGTATCTCCTCAGTTTCAGGGCACTCCCCTTGTTTCCTCAGCCAATATTGGAATCCTTGGCGTCAACATATCGAATGATGTGCAGTTTTGTGGTCACTTGGAAGAGAAGGCCAAATTGGCCTCTAATTTCTTCTTTTAAATTATTTTAAATTCTTTTAAATTCTTGGCATGCTCAGCAGAGCGGGACATTATTTCATGCCGGCACACCGCTTGCAACTTTAATCTCCAGGCTATATAAACATGGATAGGACAAAGATCGTGTGTAATGTCCATGGCAAACCTATGCCGAAAGTTGTTTTCGGCACCGCGTTTTAAACAAGGAAATGTCTGCCACGCTGCCCTAATGCGTGTTGGCGGACTTCACATGTTTCACGTGTTCCAAAGTTTTTTTTTAATATCTCAAACATTCAGATTTCCTCACTATGATTTCCATCACCACCAAGAACGTGGTAAATCAGCACTTAAAATTGAAATTAACAACTTAAGAGACAAACATATACATCTATAGGATTAGCCTTTAAAATTAACCATATTGAATGAAGTTATCATATCCAATCCATTCACAACACTTTTCTGAAGATTTCACTTCTACCACGTTTGAACATCACACATGTATTTTTTATTTAAACGACATACGAGCAGTCTTCTTAATGGTAAGTGCCTTTTACATACGGACACCTGCAACCAGTTTCAAGCAAAGTCAAACCTATACGTGCGTAGTTATACTTGCGCTATTTCAAACCGGACCACAGCACTGGCACCTGGTAGCAGTAATAGCAAAAGTGGGGAATACCAGGAGTTGACCACATTGCGGAAATTTAGCATTGACTTAGAAATCCGCACCCGCTTCCGCATTTGCAATAATCAATGCGGAGCTTCTTTGGATGTTGATGTGGCACAAAATGCGACAACATTGGGCAAAGCATTGACCGATAGCCTCTATAGCATTCAAATTTGCACCACTTACTTATTTCAGCTGTATCTGATGCCGCCTCGATTCTAAATAAGGTATTCCTAAGATGAGAGGCTGCCAAAGCAGCACGCACACGCACGTAGCATGCCACACTAGGTCTTTACCTCACCTCAAAGGGGCCAAAGCCTATTAAAATAAAATAATATAATAGTCACTAAATATTCCACAAGGCTCTAAAGCCGAGGGAATATTTATAGAGACAAGAGTTCTTTGGATAACACCGTTCAGAGAATCGTAAAGGGGCAACCTACCAGCACTTTTCTAACATGAAAGTCCGTGGAGCGTAAACTCGTCGACGCCGCTACCGCAAGGGGACTATGATGTAAGTCCTCGTTTCCAGTGAAAAGGCAGTTTTCACATCCATATGATGTCCAAAATCAGGCATAGTGTTTAGAAATAGCTAAAGAAAGTGACTTTAATGATTTCTTATTTTTATGCGAACACTACACCTTTAAATAAAACTAGGTTTTACGGATTTTATCGCGTATGTTAACTTATTTTATACTAGTTGTGCCCGCGACTTCGTTAACGTGGTATTAGTACTTTTCATTACTAACGAACGAACAAATAAACGGACCCACAAACGAACTAATGGACGGACCCACAATCGAATCAAGAGACGAATTGGGCAAATTGTACACTTGTATTTCATATTGTAAATAAACAACAAATTGACCGCAATAACGTAATCTATAATTTTCTACCGAATTTTTCAGCCAACACTTGATTCCTATACCGATAAAATAGGAGATTGCCTGAAATAAGCAAGCTCCATCACCAATTATTGGTATTATGGTAAAAGGCACCATATTGCCATTAATATTAAAAATATTTGAAATGTAAACTACAATCCAATGCCTGTCTAAAATTAAGTATCTAATTACATTAACAAAATGAAAATGAAATTACGTATCTATATTATGTCTCATCCTGCTAACAAATGAAAAATAAAACTAAACTAACCGAGGAAAGTTTTCCGGCCTTTAAATAATTGGTGTGATTAGGCCCAAAATCAGTTAGAATTCTCAGTAGCAGCCCGGTGATTTTAGCGGTGTTTCATCCATGTGTCTCAGAAAGCACTTAAAGCCGTCGGTTCTGCGTCTGATCTTTTTATATTTGTGTCGGATTACAGTCCCATCGGACTATGAGAGTGAGGGAATAGAAAGTGCACCTATGCTTGTGCACACACTCGTGATATATAATCCTGTCCTACGTCATTTAAGTATTTAAGTACCAAGGGAGTACTAATGTACATACGTACATTGCCTATTTTACCTACTATTAGGTACTATTTACCGAAAGGTTCGTACATAATATCTTAATATCCTGCATAAATGGCTAGTCTCCGTTGAGACTGTACGCCAAAACCGTAATTAGGCCTAAAAGGTTTGATGAGTATGTTGGAAACAGTAAGAACATAAAAAACACAAATAACCTATACACAATGATAAATACTGTTTTGTATAACAATTTTCCACCTCTTAAGGTATAAATAGGTGCAGATTTTTGTAAAGTTTTAAAATATGTATTATTCATATAAATATATCATTATATCAATTTACATTTAAATTTTCACGCAAACTTTGTACTCGTCTTATCACTTTAAGGTAAGATTTCGGAAAATAAATAAAAGCATATTTCATTCATAACTAGTGGGATGCGGGAAGTAAGGAGTGTGTAAGAACCTCCGAAAGAGGCGGAGTTATAGCCGAAATAAGAATTTTAAATTTTTTGGTTTTTGGCCATTTTGACCCCCTAGGAGTGTAATGAGAACTTTTTGCCCCTATTCAACCATGACCCCCATGACATCCTCCTCCACATGATAGGCTATTCAAACTGACTAGGCCTAAAGTTCGTGCCACCCCCAACTCATTTCTAAAGTCTTTACTTCCAATTACTTCCAAATACAAAAGTATGCGTACAGCCCGTACGGATAAAAAATGGGGTTAAAACGGCGGCTCATCGAGACGGTACCGGTTAATTAGATACTTTGTATTAATGAGAAAATATGTGAAAAGAATTGTATACGCAATTAGATAATATTAGGTCCTTACATATGAAATTAGCGTTTTGTCGTACTGACCACTTTGATCTGAAATATCTCCTCTTTAGTTAAGAATTCCAAATTCAAATTTATAAATTAATTTAGCTGGTACATTTGAGTTTTGAAAACAGTCATTCATTTGTTTTTTTCCTCATTATTTTTTCTTTGGCGTCGATTATTACCGCACAATGAAAAACATGTAATATATTTACGAGTACGAGTTCTACCGTGGTACCAGTGCTGCAGAAACAGCTCGAGGGATTAATGATGTGTACGGCGCCGGTGTCGCAAAAGAAAGCACGATACATTTTTGGTTTCAACGTTTTCGTTCTGGAAATTTCGACCTTCAGAACCAACCCCGTGGACGGCCGGAGACCAAAGTGGAAAATAAAGAATTAAAGGCTATTGTGGAAGCGGATCCATCACAAAGCACTTCAGATCTGCTCAAGCTGCAGGCTTCGGAGTAAGTGATAAAACTGTACTAATCCACTTGAAGCAAATCGGGAAAGTAAAAAAACTTGAACGATGGGTACCTCATGAATTGAGTGAATCGAACTTGCAAACACGCGTCGACTGCTGTGTTACTTTGCTCAACCGACACAATAATGAAGGGATTTTAAATCGAATCATTACTTGTGATGAAAAGTGGATACTGTACGATAATTGGAAGCGCTCGTCGCAATGGCTGAACCCTGGAAACTCAGCCAAATCCTGCCCTAAACGAAAATTGACTCAGAAAAAGTTACTTGTGAGTGTTTGGTGGACTAGCGCCAGTGTCGTTCACTACAGCTTTCTAAAATCTGGCCAAACGATTACGGCAGATATCTATTGTCAGCAAACTGCAAACCATGAAGGAAGAACTAGCTTCTAAACAAACGAGATTGGTCAATCGCTCTAGGCCACAGCTGCTTCACGACAACGCAAGACCACACATTGAACAATAAACAACCACTAAGTTAGATGAGCTACAATTGGAATGTCTGCGACATCCACCGTACTCCCCAGACCTTGCTCCAACAGATTACCATTTTTTCCGGAATTTGGACAACGTCTTACAAGGAAAAAAATTCAACTCCAATGCGGCAGTTCAATTCGCCTTCAAAGAGTTTATTGATTCTCGCCCCCATAGTTTTTTTAGTAAAGGGATCATTGAACTACCTATGAGATGGCAAAAGTGCATAGATAACAACGGTGCATACTTTGATTAAATTGACTTTATATTCCTCCCGTACAAAACGCTAATTTCATATGTAAGGACCTAATATATAAATTTTAAAATAACATTTATAACTAGATACCCGCTCTGGCTTCGCTTGGGTGGGATCTATTAATGTGGCGTTATTTAGACTTAAGATAACCATTAAAGACCATAGAGCATTTATTTTATCTTACCAATATTTCTATTTTAATAAAGTCTCCAATTTTTCGAATAAAATTTAGTCTAGATCACTCCTGGTATTACTCTATATTTGTTAGTGAAGTTTTATTACAATCGGTTCAGCCATTCCGAAGATTAGCTCATTAAAGGACATTACTCTGCGCCCATACATTGTTCGCCCTGGAACCAAGAGCATCGGAAAATTATGTGATGTATTTTCGATAATTAGTAAATTCCTATGTGATCGTATTTTTATAGCGGACTAGCTGCAGAATAGATATATTTAAAAAAAGTATGAGATTTTGAGGTTATAATCGAACCAGGAACATTATGGTTTTTCATAGCTCCGAGTAATTTTTAAGAAACTGAAAAACAATATCCAAAACATTTAGCTATTTTTAGTTCCTACCCAGATAATTGGGTATGTAGTTTTTGTTCTAAAGCCTAAATGTAAGTAAGTGTATATATAGAATATAGTCGGGTCTACTATCTAGTGCATTTGCAAGCGTGTGCGTCGCTGTTAACTAGTAAAGATCATTAACATTTCTTACCAGTTTTTGAGAGAAAATCAAACAAAAATCACAAACACAAAAAGAAAACGATTACGCAACTAACAACACCAACTACCCAAAGTGACTGTCTATAATTTTTTAATTTGTCTATGTAACCGAGTGAGTATAATACTTGGGAATACTCTTTAGTTGGTTCAGAATCGAATGAAATAGTTTTTAATTGAAAATATACTGTATTTTTATATTAATTAAGACGAAAATAGCAGCACGTAATGCGGACATTAATTCACGTCCGCGGTACTCAACGGTCACGTAATGCGGACGGCTATTAACGTCCACGGAACTGTAGGGGCACGCGTGACTATGAAACCAGCTTTACCAATTAGATAGTAAGTTGTTTTTAAGCCTACATTAACTTATTATTTTTGAATTGGAAATAAAACACAGATTTAATTTCATGTTTATTGTTCATCTTCTAAATACATCACGAGACTCGGAATATGCAGACAAAGTAGAAATGTAATTACTGTTCATCTTCCAAGAACATAGAACCAACAGCAGAGCCACAATTTACATAAAATACATTTCCCATTGCGTATGCGTAAGTCCGTTTATGAGTGCCAGGTTATCGTTTGAGCGGTATACAGTTACGAAAATCACAGCCAGGTAAATCGTTTTTGAAAGCAATCAGAGTCCGTTAAAATAGCCAAGTCATAATATTCAATAGATAGTCCCGAAAGTCCCCAAAACACACCGATTTTAATTTCGAAGAGCGAGCGACAGCGACGCCAATGTAATTGAAAGAGTGAGAACACAGGTGAGAGACTGACAAATGACAAGTGACCATTTAGTGAAGTCAAAAAAAGGGGTGATAACTACTCAACCGTCCACGGTGACTACAGTCCCCAAAAAAATTATTGCCTCACCTGTCCATGGTGTCACCAAACGACATCTTTCGGGTTAAACGTGTACAGCGCAAAAGATAGGTAAGAAAAGATAGGTTAATACAGTAAAAAATTAAAGATGGTGCTATTTTAAATTTGTCATCTGTGAGAGTGAATTTTATCTGTATAATAGTAACAAAATATTTTAAAAAAAAGTGAAAATGAAATTACGCCATTTTTGTTTGTGGACTGTTAAAGTGTGAGAAATTCGATCAAAAATGTGATAACTATCTGTTTTTATACGTTATTTCTAATATTATTGTACATCAAACTGACTGTGAAGATATTTTCTTTAGGAAATATGTATCATTACGACAATTCCAAAACGTTTACATATAATAATTTAGCTCGACATTTTAATCACTATATGCGATCATCGTTTATTGATTATATGTTGTTTAAAAGGTATTCTAATCAGTTTTTTGTGTTAAATTAATGCTAAATATAAAAGAATGCTTCACTATTAACACGTTGATAGCCGTTTATAAACGAAATATCTGTTGAGATGTGCCTAGAAATTATTAAAGCTTATTTTTATTTATTTATTTACTTATTTATTAAAATTATATTGAGTAAACATTATATACTTATGTATATTGAGTATATAAGATATTATTGATATTGGTGTCATTTTAAAGGGAATATCATGTTCTATTATAATATAAAATAATTGTCTCCAGTAAATATTATACTTTTCTTGTAAAACTCGAAATAAATAATAAATACGATTTTTTTTATATTTCCATATTTAAGGTTTATTTTCAGCCTTTATTTTTAATTTCACCTATTTTCTTTTATCATAATTAAATTTTGAATTCTTTGAGTCTTTTGAGGATATTTTTTATTTGAAAGTAGCTAACGTAGTTTTCAGTGGTAATCGTTTTTGTTGAGACAGTCTCGCGCGGTCGTAAAAAAATAGTGACATTTAATGCGCGGACAGGTGAGGCGAGAATCACTCGCGGAGAGTGGACGGTTCAATGGCTAAATACAATACGATTTATCGATATTTAATAAGATTTACTATGGCCATACGTTACAAACAGTATAACATCAACTTTTGTCATACGATAATATTAATACCATAACAAGTATACTTTACTTACAATGACACGATACTTCTCTACTTCTTCTATACTTGTAACAATATTAATAATAAAATGTAGTCTGCAATATTGCTTTTTTTAAAAGAAAACATTTATAATTCATGAAGTAACAATAAGTGTTTTTTTTTATATTCATCATCATTACAGCCCTTCACAAGTCCACTGCTGAACATAGGCCTCCCCCAAGGAATGCCACAAAGCACGGCCCCGAGCCACCTGCATCCATTGACTTCCTGCATGTCTTGTGGATGTCCCACTGGATGGTGTGACGACCTGCGTCACACCATCCAGTGGGGGGACGCCCTACACTTCGCCTGCCGGTACGAGGCTGCCACTCGAGAACCTTTCTTCCCCATCGGTTGGCAGTTCTTCGAGCTATATGGCCGGCCCATTGCCACTTCAGCACACTAATTTCTAATATGTCGGTTACTCTGGTTCTACTGTGGATATCCTCGTTTTTAAGTCTATCCCGTAGAGAATCGCCGAGCATAGCCCTCTCCATAGCTGGCTGAGCGACTTTGAGCATCCTTATACGGTAATCAGTGGAGGACCACGTCTCAGATCCATAGGTCATCACTGGCAACACGCACTGGTTGTACAATCTAGTTTTGAGGTTTTGAGGTGTCTGACGAGAAGATGTGTCGTAATCTCCCGAACACTGCCCAGCAAGTTGGACTTACCTAGTCGGACTATTTGTCCCAGGTAAACATATTCGTCAACAACTTCGAATTTAGTGCTCCCAACTACTACTGGCATAGGTGTGACATGGACGTTAAATATAATTTTTGTTTTGTCCATGTCCATCTTAAGACCTATCCGTTGGGAGACACTATTGAAGTGATTGAGCATAGTGCTTAGGTCCTCCAGCGATTCTGCCATAAGGACTATATCGTCGGGATATCGAAGGTGAGTGATGTACTCACCATTAACATTAATACCGTATCATTTCCAGTCCAGTAGCTTAAAAACGTCTTCCAATGCAGCGGTGAAGAGTTTCGGGGATATTACGTCACCCTGTCTTACACCTCTCTATATTAATTGTCGTAAATTCGTAAGTGATCTTTATTTAGAAGTAAACCACACAATTTCTAAACCATCATTAGAAAACCCTGAATAATAATGATCATGATGAAATATGTAGGTTTTGTTCACTTCAGCATTATTCTAACTACAAAAAATTTTGTAAAAAATTTGAAATTGAGTATGACCTCATTCATTACGTATGGGTTTTTGAAATCATACTTTAAGGGAATAATAAGAAAGGAACGATAGTTGAATGTTTTTATTCGAGCTTCTATTTGCACTTTATTCGAAATAAATTCAAAATGTGATTCAGATTAAAAAATATGCAACATTGGGCATCCCTAATAATTTTTCGACACCACATGACGTTTGGCGAAGATGGCGGCACTGACCTCTATATATATATATATATATATATATATATATATATATATATATATATATATATATATATATATATATATATATATATATATATATATATATATATATATATATATATATATATATAGAGTCAGTGGATGGCGGTGATTAATTATTATTATTATTAGTCGGATAAAATACTTTTTAATGTTCATTTTGGCATGCAGCTCGTCCGTGTTATAAAAGTATTTGCAACTAATATAATAAAATAGGCAATTAATTATCGTGTATGTCCGATGCTTTAATTGCACGGGGCGATTCTGGAAATTGTCCTTTAAAAATGGTTATTCATGTCGCAAGAGCATGTAAATATTTTATTCAAAAATATTAACAAAAAAAAAATAACAATAATTATGAAGAAAACTCTCAGAACGAAGATTTTTTGTTGCATTTTATGGCATTTTGTTATCGTTAATTCCAATGACATCGGACTGAAGTTATAGAACGTACGAAAAACGCATATCTCAACGTATTTTTTTGCAGTCCTTACCGGCGGGTGTGAGTATAGATAGCGACAGTGTGCGAGCGAGAGATGAATAGAGGCGACGCCATTTAATCCCATTCTTTAACCGCACGACTAGTACTAATTTTCAAGTTACAAAAATCATTTAATAATTTTTTCCATACAAATTTGCAATCGCCTGTAAAAAATTTCTTAGAATAGAATAGCATAATTTTTATTCGATATAGATTATTACATAATACTTATTGAAAATATTTTTTTTACCACTGGTTCTGAAATACCTCTGTCCTGGGAAGAACCAGCAAAAAACCCAGCGGGACTTTCTTTTTAAAGATATTTCACTTTATAATAATTTTGTTGCAATAATTTTTAAATAATACAAACAAAATTATGCATTAACAGCATATTGGGGATCACCTCATTTCCAGGGGTTATTTTTTTAAGGTAGTTAGTCTTAAGAATCGGATTACCGCAAGTGTCAAGTACCTATTATTTTGCTCCACTAATAATATATATATATATATATATATATATATGATTATGTTTCGTGTTTTGTGCCTTACAAGATGTCGCTCGGTAAAATAGAAAACTTTGAATTGAGTTCCGGAAACTGGTCGTTATATATTGAACGACTCGAACAATACTTCATTGTTAACGTTGTCAAAGATGAAATGAAGGTGCCGACATTAATAACAGTTATGGGAGGCCCAACATACGAGTTATTAGTGAATTTATGCACTCCAACAAAGCCGTATTCGTTGACTTTTAAAGGACTGAACAAGGTCATGAGCAGCCATTTGCAACCCAAGCCAAGTATTCTCGCGGAAAGATATAAATTTAGGCAACGAAAGCAAAACGAAGATGAAAACATATCGGAGTGTGTAGCGGAGTTAAGGAAAATGACTAAGCATTGCGATTTCGGAGTTACAATTAATAAAAACTTACGGGATCAGCTGGTCTGCGGGTTACGGGCAAAGAGCATCAGACAGAGGCTGTTTTCCGAAGAGTGCTTACAATTTGAGGGAGCCTTAAAATTGGCACAGTCCATGGAAATGGCAGTAAGAGACGCGGCGATCGTAGATGGAAGAGGTCAAATTAACGAGTCCGTTTGTAAAATTACTACGCATAATAATGAGGGACGTTCGGCTGGTGGCAGAGGGAGACGAGCCCAAGGTGGCAGGACGTCAGGTCAAGATCACACGAGGCGGAGACAGGAGGCAGTCAGCCGCGCGGGCGCGGCCACGTGGCGGTAGGCGCCTTCATCACGGCGAGGGTGTCCGGGCAGCAGTGCACTGCATGCGGCAAACCGCATGAGGTTTCGCAATGCAAACTTCGAGTTTACGTGTGCAGAATTTGCAATAGGTAGGGTCACTTAAAGAAAGGTTTGTCCGCAAATCAGATCCTCAGAACATAACTATGTCCAACAAATTGAGTTAGCGGAAAGAGCAGGGGACAGCAACGAAAATAAAGGGGTGCGATTAATTAATAATAATTGAAACAAAACATATTACAGTTTAGAGGGTTTCAAACCATATTTGTTAAATATTTTAATTAATGACATTGTTGTACCAATGGAGATTGACACAGGTAGCTCAGTTTCATGCCTTAGTGAATATTGTTATATAAAAGAATTTTCGGGTAGAGTTCCGTTCTAGGGACACCCCCGATTGGGATGGAACATCGGGCATTTGTTAGTCTTGGTGCAACATAAAAAATCCCTAAAGGATTTTTGGCGTAAGTACACCATAACATTTTTATGGGGGTTCAAAGTTTTCAGGATTTTTTGGACCGATTTTTTTTTGGTACGCGTCATAAGCGTTATTTGGTGCAAGAGCGAGCGAAGCGAGCTCAGGACTTGGGGCACCCCGACTCGGACAGGTTAGGTTAGAAGGGGATGGCGATTTCGAGTGAGCGAGCGAAGCGAACGAACAGACCCCTCCATCCCCTTCGTTTTTTCGTTTTTATATAAACCATCCAGAAATAGGAGCCGTCGACTAAAACTTTGGTATTACTTCGGCGGAGGGGGGACGTCACTTTGTCGTGAACCGTTTTTCAACTTGAATTTTCGTTGAAAAAAATTGAAGTTAATGGTTCTAATAACATTTTTAGTAATTTTCATTTATATATGCAAAAAATCCATGAGAACTGGTCTAGCTTATAATTTTTGTCATTTTTAGTCGATTTATCATGAAAAACTGCCTTAAAATCTAAAACTTCAATCCCTCGTAAAAAATTTCAGAGGCATTTGCGCCAAAAATCCCTTTGGGGTTTTTCATCATTTATGTTGGTAAACATGTAAAAATTTTGGTCCAAATCGGAGGTGTCCCTAGAACGGAACTATATCCGAATTTTCTTATAGTAGATTGGAACCTAGTAATTTAGTTCTTAGATATTACACCGGGGAGAGGGTGAGTGTCCTGGGAAAATAATGGTTAAGGTCCAGTATAACGTGGTTACATGTTTGTTACCTTTATATATAGTTAAAGGAGCTCGAACATTTTTAATTTACAAATTATTGGTTAGAAAAGTTACAAATTATTGACAATAGTTGGTTAAACAATATCCAAATGACTGTAAATTGTAAAAAAAAATTATGATTGTATATTCAATTTGGATTCGTTCAGTTCCAGATATTGTGATGTGTTTGCGGAGGGGCGAGGGCGGTTCACCGGCGCGCCGGTCAGTCTGCGCGTGCGAGCCGACGCGCGGCCTGTGTTCCGGCGCGCGCACCCTCTCGCGTTCGGGATGAGGAAACCGGTTGAGCGCGCGTTAGAAAGTATGCAGTAAGAAGGTATTATTTCACCAGTCAATACTTCGGAATGGGCTGAACCAATTGTACCGGTAGTTAAGGCGGACGGTACGATTCGTATTTGCGGAGATTTTAAACTCACACTTAATAAATATTTAGAAGTCGATAGACACCCTGTTCCTCGAATTGATGATTTCTAAGTTAGGCTAAACAGAGGGGATAAATTTACAAAAATTGACTTAAGCCAAGCTTACGCGCAATTAGTACTAAGTGAGGAATCAAGAAAATATACCACTATTAACACGCTTAAGGGCTTATTTTATTTCAATCGTTTGATATACGGATTATCGTCGTCTCCGGGTATTTTTCAATGTATACTTGGAAATATGTTTGCCGGCTTGCCGAAAGTAGGGGTTTTCCTAGACGACGTGATTTTCACCGGAAAGGATGATAAAGAACATATTAGGACGCTTCACACGGTTTTTGAGCGGTTACAAAAATTTGGATTACGCATAAAAAAAGAAATTTTTGACGATTCAGTTACTTATTTAGGTTAAGTGATCTCAAAACACGGGATAAGCACATCGTCAAAAAAAATTGATGCTATAAAACAATTTCCTCAACCAAAAAATTCATCGCAAGTTAAATCATTCGTTGGAATGATTATGTATTATGGAAAAATTGTTAAAAATTTAAGTACAATTCTATTTCCACTGTACGAATTATTAAAGAAAGGCAAGGAGTTCATCTGGACGGAATTATGTCAAATGGCATTTAATAAAATAAAAGATTTATTGTCATCAAGCGAAATTCTTATGCATTACTCGCCTGAACTCATTGGCGCCATCAAAGCGCACCGACTCCCAGACGGTAGCACATGAGTAAAGAAACCGTACCGTAACGGTAGCGAGCGGCCCGTCGCTTATGCTTCTCGGATTCTCAACCAGGCCGAGACACAATATTCACAAATAGAAAAAGAAGCACTTTCTATAATTTATGGTATTAAAAATTTTCATCAGTGTTTGTATGGTCGAAAATTTACTCTGCGAACGGATCATAAGCCACTAGTGTAAATTTTTGGAACCGAGATGGGCATACCGACGATGGCTGCTAGTAGGTTACAAAGGTGGGCCATTATATCAGCGGCTTACACGTACGATATCGAGTATGTTGCAAGTGCCGATAATACGGCGGACATTTCATCCCGTTTACCTACCGGACCGCAGAAATCAGTTAGCTCTGAGATGACCTATCTGAATTTTATATAGGATTTTTTACCCATTACAAGTGAGGCAATTAAAATTAAAAAAGTCAAAGGATACTTTATTACAGCGTGTAATTAAGTACATTCTTTCCGGATGGCCAGATAACCGCCCTGATGACAAACTAAAGCCTTTTTACGGTCGTAAAAATGAACTGTATTTTGAAGGAGGCTGTATTTTGTGGGGCTACAGGGTAGTTGTGCCGGATACAATAAAAGATAAAGTTTTGAAAGAAATACATGTAGGTCATCTCGGAGTAGTTAAAATGAAAAGTATAGCGCACAGCTTTGTATGGTGGCCCGTCATCGACGCGGATATTGAGAGGGTTGCGCGAGACTGTACGACGTGTGCCGCCGAAGCACCGGTGCCCGCGCGGGCTTACGCACAACTGTGGCCCTATTATTCCCAACCTTGGACGAGACTTCATATCGACTTTTTAGGGACTTTTGAAGATGAGTCGTTTTTTGTTTTAATCGACTCGTCAACAAAATGGATAGAAGCATTTAAATTACCAAGGACTAACGCGACGGCGGTAATAAAAGTTTTAAGAGAAACCTTCGCTAGGTTCGGGTTGCCACGGGAAGTAGTCTCGGATATCGGTCCACCGTTCACTAGTCAAGCTATATCGGATTTTATGACTTTATGAATGGCATAATACATACGCTCGCCCCCCCATATAATCCTTCTTCAAACGGGGCGGCCGAGTGTGCGGTTAAACTCTGTAAGCGTGCCTTAAAGCAAGCGAAGAGAGATAAATTAGATTTAGATGCGGCACTGCAAACATATTTAATATCTTACAGAAATTCCGTACATAGTACGACAGGCGAATCTCCGGCATCATTGTTGCAACGACGAGCTTTACGTTTTCGATTAGAATTAATAAGGGGAAGGGAAGCGTTAGAAGCGAAAGAAGGAAGGGCACAAAATCGACAAGTGAAGGAGGCAGGGGGTAGAGTTAGAGCATTTTCGGTCGGGGACAGAGTATGGATTCATGAGCATTCGAACCCAGACCGATGAACGGAAGGAAGGATTAAAGAAAAGATAGGTTCACGACACTACATGATTGAAACGGAAACTGGATTAAAAAACAAACATATAGATCATATTCGGTTAAGGGAGCGTAATCCGGTAAACAAGTTGGTGTTGCCCGTTCAGGTACAGAGACGACTGCGCGGGAACACAGCGTCGAGCTCGACTCGGGCGGCATAGAGCCTACCTACGAGTATTAGGCTAGTAGTGCCATATGGATTCGAAATCAATTAGTTGTAAGGAGCGTAAGGTGTAAACTAATTGTATTCATTTTATATTGTATTGTTCTTTTACTTTTTATGTAGTTTATAAGTTCTAGACTTAGTTTTTTTTGGGGGAGTGTTGCGTAACTGAGTGTGGTGGTGTAATATATGTGTATTTAGGGTAGTTATTTTTAAGAATCGGATTACCGCAAGTGTCAAGTACCTATATGTTTTGGCTATGTTGCCCTCTCTCTCGGATTAAACCGCTAAGCTGAACAGACGTGTATTATTTTGCTCCACTAATAATATATATATATGTGTGGTGGTCGAATCCGCGGTGAACACTACAATTATAATAACCCATTTTGTACAATTTTTCTTTAATAAAACATTTAAACTTGTTTATTCACTAATTTTGTATATTTTCTGGGATTTTGTTGTAAAAGTGTAAACATTGCCCCATAAATGAATTACTAATTCTGAGGAGTCTAGTAACTGGTATTACAAGCTTATGTTTGTTCCTAGTGTTTAAAGTATGAACATCTTATCAAAGCTATTTATGTTTTTATGTACATATATTGCATTTTCATAAATATATTGCGACGCCAAATTTAATATGTTTATTTCTTAAAAAATTCTCTAAGGGACTCATTACAATTTAAGTTATATATATATATATATATATATATATATATATTTATTTTTATTATATTAGTTGCAAATACTTTTATAACACGGACGAGCTGCATGCCAAAATGAACATTAAAAAGTATTTTATTCGACTAATAATAATAATAATAATTAATCACCGCCATCCACTGACCTCTATATATATATATATATATATATATATATATATATATATATATATATATATATATATATATATATATATATATATATATAATCGCCCGTACGGCTCCCTTTTGCGAAACAAAAATGACTTCAAAGTCAGTCCTATTAACCCATAGCAAAATTCCATAAGACATCACACTATTAGAAAAACAGTGATATCCACAAGACTCAATTCCTCCCCATTTAAGAGCACATTGGTATTTAAATGTTTGACATTAGGTTTTATAAATTAAATACATTTTGTCTTATTGCCGTTTCAGAGCAAATTGTTGGCGTTAAACCAATGTACTAAAAACTGAAACACCATATTTCGTCCTCTAAGGTTTTAAATTTTCCAAAATCCTTTCTTAGTGGATACCTATGTAATAAAAGGATGTTATTGTCCCATTTTCACGCTTCTACATCCAGCGGATTGAGCTCTGCGTCTAAATACAAAAGTTTTTACAAAATTTGCACCCTTGTTTTAATAAAGCCGTAAGGGTAAATTTTATTGTTTTAAATTATTAAGTATATTTTCTTCATACAAAATTGAACATCCTCTGAAATCGCCGTCAATCGCCCCGTAAAATAAAAACTTACAAACAAACTGTAACACACTATTTCACCCTCTTAGGGGTCGAATTTTCCTAAATCCTTTCTTAGTGGATGTCTACGTCATAAAGGTAGCTACTGTCCAAATTTCGGATTTCTACGTCAAGCGGTTTGGGCTGTGCGTTGATAGAAGAGTCGGCCACTCAGCCCATCAGATTTGATAGACCACAAATCCTCGCTAAATACCACCGATTCCTGCCAAGGATGATTCGCGAGGCTGTTGAAATCAAAATCATCCTAATTTCAGTAGAGATCTGGCTGGGTGCTACCATCTGCTTGGGATCCTATAATTAATAAAATTAAATCCCAACCCAAGCATACAACTGCAAGGCTTCAAGGTACCATAAGTTTATATTGCGTAGACTGGACCAAAATTAATAATTTTAATCCGAAGGTAGTCGTGATTAACTATGACATTGGGACGTTGAACACCTAAGTCTCCCCTCGTGACCATGGGTGCTGTAAAGTACTCGAAACGTCGAGAATATAAAATTAGTTAATATACGCCATAAAATCTGTACAAACTAGTTTTATTTGAAAGTGACTTTCATTAGCAGCGTATAGAGTCAGGCTGAGAACACCAGTGACTGAGAATTTTGTATTATGTGATTTTTCACAACTTCACTACTGGCTATCAGCTTGAAAATATCATTTAAATTATCATTCTAAATATTGTTAGCGATGTTTTTCTTGAGGATGAATTGATTGGGATTTTATACCTAATATCAAATATAAACAAGCACACAGTCCACCTGATGGTAAGTGGTTGCTGTAACCCATAGACATCTACATCTATCCTCTATTACGCATCAAAATGTAGATGCGTTGTCACCCGTAGGACTAAGATGGAATGCCTCATTTCCAGTAACAAGGGTCTCCGGTTCTCTACACTCACCATACGAAACACAGCAGCGTTATGCTGCTATTTTACGCTGGTATTCTGTGAGAGCGTGGTCCTTCCCCGGTCGAACCGACCCATTCGTGCTACAACTATACCAGATATATAGATGCAGTATGGCTTTACCACGTATGACTCAAATGCAAGATTTAAAGAAAAAGTACTCACTCTGCGTAGATCGGACCAAAAATTAATATCCAAAGCTGAAGGTAGCTCGGGGCTACCTATCACATCAGGACATCAAACGTCTCAGTCCCCGTGACCATGGATGATGTAGGGTACCTGAAACGTCGGGAATTATAAAATAATTCAAATTAAAAGCGAAAAAATATATTTAGTACTCGTGTAAATGTAAGAAATAATTATTGTTAATCATTACTCATAAACATGTAAGCTAAGCATATACGATTAAATGCTTCACTCAGCTAATGATAACCGTACGAATTAGTTATAATCCAAATTTGAAATAAACTAGGGGTGGTGCCTATTTTGTTTCGAGAAGTAGTATGTAGTACATTACACGACTTCAACAGCTGCGTCCAACGTACCCTTGAAGAGATTGCAGTACAAAATTGAAAATAAATTTTCACGACGTACGTGGTAGATATACTTACGAGTGCATATTTTTTTTTACGTAATAAATAGCTAAATATCTGTGCTTTGTACCATTCCTTTGGGAGAGGCATGTACTCAGTAGTGGACTTGTGATGGGTTGTAATGATGAAGATGAGGAGTATCACCGCAGTTGTAACCACGCTGCATATTATGGCTACGGTACGAACGTGTCGGTTCGACCGGGGAAGCATCACGCTTGCACAGAGTAGGTACACTGTGCTGAGTTTCGTATGGCGAGGGACGACAACCTGAGATATTTTTTATTGTAGAGGTGCAATTCCTAGTCCTGCTCTCAGATTCTAAAATTGTTTTATGATCTGAGCTCCTGTTGAATTTAGACCGTTTTTGATTTATTTTCTTACTCCAAATATATGAGAGCATAACTTTACTGTCGGGAAATTTAAATTCGTATAAAAAACATTTTTAATATTTTTATAATCTTTTACCTAACCGGTTCTGCCCTTTTACAGGTTCTGAAAGAAAAACGTTTTGTTATACTTTTGAAACATTAGAAAGGTAGTACTATGTACTCGCACCGAGCCTATAACAAAGGCCTGCAGGATTTTGATACACAATCTGAGCGGAGTAACGAAAGGGTCGGAAAATGAATTTCGCATTTTTAAGTATCTACTGTGTTAATTTTTAAATTTGGTTTATGATGAAAGCAAATAAGTGAACTTATTTGCATTACCGTTACCTTTGCACTTTATTACAGTCCACTGCGGAACGTAGGCCTCCATAAGAACATAGGAATATAGGAACATTGAAACTTGGCAAACGGGTTGGCTACCGCAGTCTTTTTTATTTTAGTCGTTATTAGGAAGATACTGCTGCCCATCTCCTGATTTGTTTCCCTCTGTCGCCTCTTACGACACCTACGGTATGCTATGGGGTAATGGATATTCTTTCAACGCCAATACACGGTATTTGCATTACATATTATAATATGTATAACAGCAAACACTAACTAAAACAAAGTAAAGTTACAGGCTATATTAGTGCCTCTCCTGGACCCAGGAGGAGAGTGTCTCCCCTCACAGGAGGAGAGTGTTATAGGGCAAGGAAGTGTATATCGCACTGCCCCAATGCGTGTTGGCGAACTTGACGTATTTGAAATATATAGTTTTTTTAATTTCTCAGACATGCAGGTTTCCTCACGATTTTTCCTTTCACCGCCGAGCACGTGGTAAATCAGCACTTAACATTGCAATAACAATTCCAATGGTGCCGGCGGAGATCGAACGGGGTTGCTTGTGTTCTGTGTAATTTACAGCGCTCGCTAATTCCTTGAGCTACCACGGCTCTATAAATTAATTGACAAGAAAAGTTCTCGAGTGGCAGCCTAAGACTGGCAAGAAAAATGACGGCGTCCTTCCTGTCGGTGTGATTTACCGTGACGAATTGTGGCGGAATGCCACGTGTCCAAAACTAATAAATGGCATAGTATAGTTTTATGTTTTATGTATAGTTTTATGTGTTTTAACCTGTAATTTATTAATCGGTGGTCTGTAAGGAGGCGTTAGTATTTAGAATTAGAATTAAAAAACTATAAAAATTGCTCTCGCATAATTACCCTGTATCTGTAACTTCTTCTCTTCTTCGCATGAATTAATTTTTGTTGTTAAGTGGGATTGTAAATTTCGTCTGTTCTTTAATTTATATAAACTCAGACGTCGCTACATAAACCCCTATATTGGTGACAACGACGTGGTTGTGAAGATTTAGATTGGTGCATAGTGAAAACTGCATCGTTGCAACCTGGGGCAGTTAAATTCACATCCAAGTACGTGTTTTGCAACAGCGACGTTGCAATATTTGCGATCGAGCAATAAGTTCTTGTCGCACTCAACGCTTCAACATTTAGCTACGCTGATATTACCACTGGCAGCTATAAAATTCTATGGTAGTTTACGGCAGCACCGAAGTGTAAATAGTGCGTCATAAAGTCCCAAAATTGCATTAAAACTAATACGGAACTAAAATGAACAACTGCAACACCAGGGGAATTACAAATGCATTGCCGGCCTTTTAAGAAAGAGTAGGCTCTTTTCTTGAAGGTTCCTAAGACTTATCGGTCCAGAAAAATTTCTGGTGGTATTCGATTGCACAAAGAAGTTGTGCGAGGAAGAAAACGTCTTCTAAATCGCACAGTGGTGGACCGCCAATCATCCAGATGGTATGGATGGTATCGTGAGTTTTGTCGCGATGTGCGATGGTGAAATTGAGCGACTGGAATTAGTCCGAACAATTCCTCAGAGCACTCCCCGTGGTAGATGCGATAAAATGCGCTAAGCCTATCTCTTCGCAGTGCCATTGAGTCAAGCCGATCAGAAAGAGCTCGGCTGCCGATGATTCGAACCGCTCTGCGCTGGATGCGATCATATGGAAGACGCTGGCGCTGAGGAGCCCAAGTCCAGAAATGGGAACAGTATTGTACAAGTGACCACGAAACTGCACTTTACTCGATATGTTCGATGATTTCGATACTGGCTGAAACTGAAGGAGATACGACAAAGGGTTCTTTTGGCGTCCGCATAGCAATGAATGTTACAGGTTTGCAACAAATCATTGATACACACTGCAAAATCAGGAGAAGCATAGTATTTCAATAGATGGATAATCACCCATCAGTTTCATTACGGTAAATGGTGCAAAAACTATAAGAAACTGTTAACTCTGATGTACCAAATTAATGGTTATTGTGCCCTATAAATGAAAACTAGATTTCTTTAAGGACTTATTCATAAAAGTTTTCAATTTTTCCTAAACTTCAAAATAACATTAATCATTATTGCCCTTATACTAGCGATTCGCCCCGGCTTCACACGGGTGATTTCTGGATATCGACAATAGTGCCACTTACCGTTCCAATTGTGAATTTAAACCATCCATCTACTCAAACAAACACAAAAAAAAAATCATCAAAATCGTTCGAACCTAAACCTGTAAGAGCTATAGATTAACAGTTTTTTATTTTAACGCTCCCGCACTGCCCTTTGTGGGTGGAATTTCATAAAATCCGTTCTTGGTAATTTTTAACATGCCAAAAAGAATATTCTGGTGAATTTTTATAACTATAAGAGCTGTAGTTTGAAAATGTGAATTTTTTTTTATTAAATTGCGGATGGAATTTCGTAAAATCCGTTATTAGCTGACCTCTACTCGGCGAAAGGAATATTCCTACTAGTTTCAAGTCTCTAGGCCTTATGGTTCCAGACATATCGTGATGAGTAAGTACACAGGTGGAAATATCTCATATATATATATATATATATATATATATGTATATGTATATACATATGTATATATATATATATTTATATGTACACCTTTTATATATATGTTACTGTAAAAGCTCGCACTATGGTAAATACGGCGGCCGGATGAGGAAGCTCAAGGGCGCTCAGCGAGCTATGGAGAGGGCTATGCTCGGAGTTTCTCTGCGTGATAAACTTAAAAATGAGGATATCCGCAGTAGAACCAGAGTGACCGACAAAGCCCAACGGATTAGTAAGCTGAAGTGGCGATGGGCCGGCCATATAGCTCGAAGAACCGAGAACCGATGGAGAAAAAAGGTTCTCGAGTGACGCCCTCGTACCGGCGGACGAAGTGTAGAGCGTCCCCCCACTAGATGGAGTAACGACATGGTAAGACATGCAGGATGTCGATGGATGCAGGTGGCTCAGGACCGTGCTTTGTGGCATTCCTTGGGGGAGGCCTATGTTCAACAGTGGACTTGTGAAGGGCTGTAATGATGACTCAAACTACAAAATCTTAATTTTACTTTCTATAGTTTTGATGTTGGTTATTTATGAATCTTGAATATATGTTTACACCTTATTTGACCTTATAAGCTTTTTTCTCATTATTTGTGATTGTCCTGCCACCTCACCCGCTGGATTAACACTGGTTTCTTAATTTTAATTTTTTTGTTTTTTGGTAAGTTTCACAGTACGCGAGCAACCCGGGTTCGATCCCCGCCGGCACCAATGAAATTGTTAATTGCAATTTTAAGTGCTGATTTACCACGCGCTCGGCGGTGAAGGAAAACATTGTGAGGAATAACAAAAAATTCGAAGACATGTGAAGTTCGCCAACACGCATTGGGGCAGCGCGGCGGACATTTCCTTGTCCTAAAACCCTCTCAGAAATGAGGGAGGCCTGTGCCCAGCAGTGGGACGTATATAGGCTGTAAGTTTAAGTTTTATTAATTACACATTTGCCCACAAAACTTGTCACAGCAAAGAAAGAGTTTGAGGATATGGTTCGATGTGGTATAGTCGGAACGTCTAAAAGTTCTTGGACATCCCCTTTGCAGTCCTCAAGAAAAATGGCTTATAGCATCCTTGTGGCGATTATTATAGTCTTAATGATCGGAGTATGCAAGACTAATAAATATCCAGTGCGCCACACTAATGACTTCTCTCACAGTCTCTCCGTAGCAAAAATCTTTAGTACATTGACTTAATATAAAATTATCATTAGATTCCCGTTTTTGAGAGCGATATTCCGAAGACCGTCATCGTTACCCCGTTTGGTCTCTTCGCATTCCCCTTTATGACATTCGACTTGCGCAATGCAGGACAGACCTTTTAGCGCTTTATCGATGAGGTCACACGGGATCTGGATTTCTGTTTCCCATACATCAACGATGTGCTAATTTTTTCTCCAGACGAAGCTTCTCACCAGGAACAACTTCGTATGTTGTTCAGACGCTTTCATGGATATGGAGTTATTATCAACCCATCCAAGAGTGCTGGGTACTAAAGACATAGTGTTTTTCGGCCATCTCATTAGCGCAGAAGGCACTCGTCCCCCTCAAAACCAAGTACAGGCCCTTTTAGAATTTCCCCTTCCTAAAACCGTGCATGGCATGAGACGTTTTCGCGGTATGATTAACTATTATCGCCGTTTTATACCTCGAATTTTTGGCAGTGTACGAAAACGTACAAAATTTCCGTCATATTCTCGAGGTTCAGCATTCCATCATATTATTGACCACGAACCGCTGTTGTACACTTTCGAACAGTGCCGAGAGAAACTCCCTCCATCCCAACTTAACCACTTGTCTTTTATCAGCCAGTTCACCACAGACATTAAATATATTTAAGGGGAAGACAAAGTTGTTGCAGTATCGTTCTTCTCGGTATGCAGTCGGGTCTCAAAGAATATCTGAAATCTTCGTCAGCCAAACTTATTAATGGCGAATCTCTTCGTGTCGGATGTCGATTCGTATGGCAAACTTGTCTTTTTTTTATAGGATAGGGTGACAAACGAGCACACAGTCCACCTGATGGTAAGTGCTTGCTGTGACCCATTGACATTTACATCTATCCTCAACAAAGAATCAAAATGCAGATGCGTTGTCACCCGTGAGGACTAAGATGGAATGCCTCTTTTCCAATAAAAAAGGGTCTCCGGTTCTCTACATTCACCATACGAAACGCAGCAGTATTAAGCTGCTATTTTTTTTGCATTGTCTTGGGGTAACGCAAATTCTCCGCCTGACGTAATTGATTTCGTCGCTCAACTAAGACGTTGGATGGAAGCCGTGCACCCTGTCCCTGCTGGTCATCACGTTCGACCATCTTCATTTATGTTTAAAGATTTGAAGACGTCTACACACGTGTTGCTTTGTGACGACACCATACGACGTCCGCTTTAACCTCCATACACTTGCCCGCATAAAAGTTTGCACAGAAGATACAAGACTGTTGCGCTTGTTATCAAAGGCATAGAGGTTAGCGTCGATCTTGTCAACCAGCTCATGTTGACACAGAAATAAGCAGTGCCCCCTCCCCCCCCAAACGGGTTCCCGCCTTGTCGTGGCGGGGGGGCTTAGTAACCACGGCTTGGTCACCCGCAGTGAACTAAGAGGAACCAACTTGGCTGGCCCGTGGCGTAGGGCCGGCCCGAGGTGGCCACTCCGAGTGGGCTTGGCGAGCCCACCTCGGATCTATGTTGGTGGGCTACAGCGAGAGGGGTGTCCTCTCCCCCTACTGCTGCAGCAGAGTTGGAGTCGCGGGGGAAGAAGAGTTTTGGTATGGCGATGCGCCACTCGCCCTATCCTCCTCGACTCTGACGGGGCCGCACCCTTAATGTGGTGGTGGTGGGGCTGCAGGGGGGAGAGGAGTGTCGGTATTGCGGGACGCCGCTCTCCCTACTCTCTGCAGCCGAATCTTGGTTGGCGGCGGAGCCATAGGCCAGATCCACCGCTGGGGTCGGGGAAGCTAGTGCTTCATAGCGCTCGTATTTCCTGGCCTCATGGCCTTCGCGTATCGGACTCGGGGTGTCCGTTTCGCAGTTGGAGTTGGAGGCCGTGGAAGAGGGCGCATCTTGTGTTCCTGGTGCGCCTTACCTGAGAAGGAAGGGGAGGAGAATTCCTCCCGAGGAGGGCTGCCATGGGATGGCCGGCGCTGGTAAGGCCGCGGATATGCGCGAAAGCGTTCCTGTGGCCCTGCCAATATGCTGCGAAGGTGGAACACCATGGGGTTTTAGTCGCTGCGAGTCCGACATAACCGGTCCTTGCCCCTGCGAAACGGGTATGCGTAGGCATTTCTCCATGAAAAAAAAAACTTAAGCAGTGCAACACCTTCGCCTTAGTCAACCAGTGCTGCGCCTTCGTCTTTAACAGCTGTTCCCACGCCACCGCTCTTGACTACTACACTCTCTGCCATTTCTTCCACATGCATACCCGTATCAACATCCTCATTTCCTGCATCTAAGATACCTTCAAATGCACAATCGCCTCCTGCTCCCATAACAACAAGGTTTGGTAGAAAGGTTAAGTTTAGGAACATTTTAGATTTATGACTTTTATTCCTTGATTTTTATTTTTTTTATTCAGCTTTTCTTTCTCCGTTCGTCAGTTTGTCTGTTCTTTTATTTATATAAACTTTGACGTCTCTACATAAATCTCTATTAGATTCTTTTAAGGACTTGATAACAAACCTCTAACGATTCTTTACTATCCTTACATAAAATTATTAATACAAATACTTAACATTTAAATTTACTAAGTATTGGGACTCTTTTTCTGTCTAGGAGCCTATCTGGGTAGGTACCACCTCTCATCTATTTCTATCGCTAAACAGTCCGGTCTTAAGGGTATAGAGAGCCAGTATAATTACAGGCTATAAGACAACGGAATACATTAGTCCTGAGAGGTGACAATGCAACTGCAGTCTTCTTTATTTGAAGTTGGTGTCCATGGGCTGCAGTAGCCACTTACTTTTAGGTGGACTGTAAGTTCCTTTGTCACTTCAGGTTTTGAAGTGAAAACTTCATAAGAATCGTTGTGATTTGAAACTCTATGAAACAAAAAAAGCGACACTAAAAAGAGACACACATACATCTATAGATTTTAGCCTGCGAGATAATGAGATAGAATACAGTATACAGTGGCTATCTAGCGTCTATTTTACGTATCACTTTGAGAGTCAATCAATATCTGTTAGATAAAATGAATTTGCCTTTAGAATGAAGTAGATGGCGCTATTATAAAGCAATTTTACTCGCGATTTTCTGAACATAGATAATATACTTAGGGCATTTGTGAAGATTTCATTTCTTCCGCGTGTGAACTGCACACAATTTTTTTTACAATGTATGAAGTTTAAACACGAAAGCCTATCTTAAAAAAAATCATTAAATTAAAGTGAAAACAGTGTAAAAGTCCATTAGGAAGTTTAAAAGTTTTAGACGAATACACAGATGGACGCGGAAAGTTACTTTGTTAAATAAAATCCTTTAGTGATTTTTGTAATGATAACTTTACTGAAATACGAGCCTCCTGATCCTCGAGTACTTCTACTCCTGAGTTAGACGTTGTTGTGTTATAACGATTGGAAAAACGATATGGGTAATAATTTTCTCTGTGTACGTCAGCTATAAAACACCTTTTCCCTTATTCTCCTTTTTCGAGAACCCTTAATCGTATAGTATCAATAAAAAGAATAAGGGTTCATGATTTTTTTATTGTGCTGAATATTTTACGCATAATTTAGCACAGTATAGTTGTAATTTTTGTATTTATTATCACTATTATATGGCCGACCCATTGCCACTTCAGCTTACTTATTATATAGCTCGAAGATGAGGAAGAAATTTTCTTGAGTAGCAGCCTCGTACCGCTAAGTGAAGGGCGGCCTCCACTAGATGGAGTGACAACCTGGTAAGTCATGCAGAAAGTCCATGTATGGAGGTGGCTTAGGATCGTGCTTTGTGGCATTCCATGGGGGAGGCCTATGTTTAACAGTGGCCTTGTGAAATGCTGTAATAATGATATCACTATTACGTATCGTGTAAGAGAATCTACTAACTCAGGCTTTCTAAAACTTTATTACCTCTATTACCCCTATTAAATGTCCCAGACAGTGGCTCATCTCCAAAATAAAACTGCATAAAGTCGAAAAAAAAAAGGTTTTTTATCAAAAATAATACATTCAAAAGTTATTTCTTATCAAAACTAAGATATAACTTTTTTAAATTAGGAATGGTGACAAAACAGTGAATAGCAACGCTTTTGCTCCACAGACTCTGCATGTCACAGCCGCGATGAAACGCCGTAGTGGTTAGTGGCGCGTGCATCATAGTATATAGCGATACAACTCATTTACACCAGTGTGCTACACGTGAGTCAACCAGTCAGCTCCCATAACGTAAATCTTTCGATTAACAGGCGTACCCCTAGGGGTTCGTGTTCCCCACTTTGAGAAATCCTGAACTACTCCATATTATCTTGTGGGTGACGTAAGAAGCGACAGAGGTGAACTAAAATAGGAGACGGTTGCCGAACCACCCGCCAAGGCGCGGTAACTGTGGCAAATTTCCCTCATATGAGGCAATCTATGGAAGATACCGTTTCAGTTGTAGACTTTTCATGTTTTGTAAATGAATGAATTACAAAATTTATGTTAAGAAAATATACAATTTTATACAGTGGTCACATTGTACAGCGGCGATTTATTTCCCGACTGTAGAACAGCATAAAATCGTCAGGCTTGTACACTTAAGTTATTAGAACGCTGACCTTTGTATGAAGTTGACGTAAGATTTAGAAACTGCCTTACATTAATAGTATTATGTTTATATAGACGTTGTAAACTTACTTTAAATTAAAATGGTTCATTATTTTGAAAGGGCTATAACATACTTTTAAAGGAAGCAATTATTTTCCATTAGATTTTGCCCGCGACTTTAAAATTAGTTTTAACCTTTGCATAATAATTTGAAACTTTGCTGACGATATACTTTTTAATTATCAAAACAGTGCCATCTATCATCAAATGAAAAAAGCCTATTTTTTGCCTTTAGTAACTAATAAATTAAAAATATAAATAACTTACATTTATGTTTAAATAATTACATTTATAAAATTATTTAAAAATCCTAACGTTTAATTTAATCGTTATTTTTGTATTGTAATTGATATTTTTTTAAAGTAAAAAACATATCAATTTTCATACGTTTGACACTATATCTGTATGTAAACTGATTAAAACTGGTCTGCCTGTAATTATTGCAAAATTCTCATAAAATCATTATTTCGTGAAATGCTGTCATTTTATGATATTTATCATTGTTTGTTGACCATGTAATGATATAGCTTAGCCAAATAAATGAATAGAGATCGTTTAACGATATTAATAACTTAACACAACATTGCTATTTCATGATAATATGGTCAAATCGTCAAATAGTTTTTCACCGCTAGCGGCGCTGATAGCGTCTTTTTTAACAGAAACAGATTTTTAACAAAATCAACATCACTTTATGCCTTTTTTATATAATAAACTAGCTTTTGCCCGCGAATTCGTCCGCGTGGAGTTCGGTTATATCGCGCCCATGTGTGAAAAAGAGTCTGCTGGTACAAGCCACAATTATAACTGGATGTCGCGGGCAAAAGCTAGTAAACTACAAAACTTCTTTATACACCAAACTTTTTGCTAATCTATTACTGTGTGCCAAAATTATTAGACTACTGGACGAGTTTACGCGTGAGGAAAAACAATTTTCTCTCGAATCTATACCCGCAAATTTTAATGTCTGCCCTTGTGATTAGTTTATGGTCATTGCAAAGCAGACTTTGAGGGGAAACTGTATTCGTTTGAATTCAAAGAGAAGATCATTCGGGATCAAGGTAATTCTTGGTACAAATACAGTTTCCCCTTGCGCAAAGTCAGTTATAATTGTGGCTTCCACTACATTGCGATGTAACGCTTTTACTTTTAGTCTGGTTCCGTTGCACAGTTGAGGAGGTTTTAAATTTTACAACAACATAACAGGAGTGCCCACGCGCAGAATAAGCTTATGATGTGGAAGACCCGATGGTTTCAGTGAATTAAGAAATTCGACAGGGTAGTTAATTGCGTCATCTGTGTTGACCACAGAGTCTATTGACGTGTACACCATTTATTCCCCCTCAAAAGACATTAACAGTATATCGTTAATTGCCGCTGTTTGGTCGTTTTTCGGGGTTAGCATAGCACGTTCAAACAACCATTCGATTGGCTTATCGTGGATATGAGCAATATCTGGGTAAATTTTGGATATTAACTCCTGTAACGTAAATACAACTGTGCACAAATTATCAGGGTTGTCTTCACACATCTCTATGTCTTTCTAATTGCCTTTTAAAATCTTCAGATAGGTATTATTTGAATTTCTCCTAAAGGCTTAAAAAGTCTGGATACTTGGCAGAACACTAAAATAATTGTAAAAAGATCCCTAATCATTTGCGGTGATTGGCAAAGTGCTGCCCCTTCCATTGTTGCGAACAAATGCTGATCATCTTCAACCAAGCCGAGACCTTTGCACGCTGATTGCAACGTGGAATATACATGACCATCTACAGTTTTTAACGCTTCAAACGAAATCGGGCCCCGAATCTCATGAATTCGGATGCACAGTATAAACCCTGCTCAGAACGTGCTCTTTCTTGACCCCTGGATAGCCTTCAACGTTTGCTCCTCTCTTTCTCCTTTGGAACTTTCTTTTATCCCAAACGTAGTATGCAGGTACTTCTAGGTAGACCAATGTTTTTGCAAATTTATCCACTTTACACAAATCGAAAAAGGATAGGAGTGTGGTTGTTGGAGGACTATTCACTCTTTCACTCAGATTTTGCTCATTAAAATAAACCCTTTGCCCATTTTTCAAATAAACAGCGAGGTGGACTACGGGACGGAAACGCTCATGAATGGGAAATTCAAGGATTCCCCATACTGCCTCTGATGAACTTATATACCTTCCACTTCTGTAGGTTTTAACTTCATCCTTCTCATTCTCTAAAGCTAATGATGCCTGGTCTGAACCTTTATTTACGTATTTACAGACGTATTTTATTGATTTAACTGAATGCCACATTTAAGTGAGCATTAAATGTTTTAATAATACTGGATTAGAAGGACTACCCAGCGATTATCTTTGGTTGTACCTTTGATATCAACAGAGAACCCACCGTCATCTAGTAAACGTATCTTGTACTGCGGATAACCGTCTTCACCAGTTTAAGTTTCCCTTATGAGAGCCATGGGGTATCGTTTACTGCACATGTTATCTTTCATACATGGTGACTTTCGATTTAAAGTTCCACATGGACCATGTATCATATAACATTTAACGATTTCGTGAAGCTCTGGGTCACGTTTGGGATCCGTATTTCAGCACAAATTATATTGTCGATTTGATCCGGAGTAATACGTTTGTGAAGCCATAAAAGAATATGAATATGTGGAAGACCTCTTTGCCATTCCGTTGAGTACATATAGCACCGCACTTCACCAAATATTTTGCCCTTTGTCAATAAGTTCATGATCTTTTTCATCTTTAGTCTAAACACCTCAAAACAATTGCTCTTTTATCTCGTCCCAGCGAGGATTGTATGTGAAAGTGATAAAAAATCAGGCCGGCCGTAATTGCTAACATAATTCATAGCGTCCTGTGTTCTTTCGTGCATATACCCAGGTCCCCTCGTAAAGACGATGGAAAGACAACCATTTGTCCTAGTTGGTTGGCTACTGCGTCTTGTCATCCAATAGCATCTTTCAAATGGATGTAACTATCAGCGCGTCATTTGGCTGGATTATTTTTGATATAATTTAATCTCTATGTTTCTATTATGGCGTATTCATCAACCAAATATTGACTAAAAAGGGCACGATAGTTGACTAAATAGTTAGCTTCTCCTTCTTTAATCATTATTCTATACGAATAGAAACTTGTAGAAGACACAGTTTTATTAAACGGCAACTTTGTTGTGGGATCACGTTGTGGTATGTTGATTGAATACCCATCATCCCCCCAGCAAAACATCAATGGATACTGTAGCGCATCATATGCTCGATTATCTCACTAATACGCTGAAGTGAATTACTTCGGCTCTCGAGGCTGATGTCCCTTCGATCAAATTGTTGATCCACTAACACTAAAGCCACTTCATTTGTAGTTGGTGCATTGTACCTACCTCTGTGTTCTTCTGGTGGTTTTTTATCAGCATGTATGACAACTTAGTATGACTCTGAAGAAGGGGCTTTATCAATGGCACTTTTCAGATCTTTTATATACAGGTTCACTTGATGCAGCATATTCTGCAATTGTTTTATTAAATTTGGCTTTAAGTTAGGAAATTTAGAACATCGAATCTTTGCTTCTCGATCATCTTCACCTACAAAATATATTTGAAGTTACTGAGTGTCATGTTCGGCTTCTGGTAATATACTTCCAATTAAATGGTAGACCTGGCCTTGTACTTTAAAAGTCGGTGAAAAACCATCTGGTGTTACCTGTTTACCACCAAAGGAAGTCATCTGGAGACAGGCATTTTATTTACGAATATTACCTATAAAATGGTCATGATCTGGGTGTAGATCATTAATCAAACTAAAGAGTGGTTCAGGCAGTTGTTTCAACCGATTAAGTTGCACTTTTCCAGCGCTGCAACACATACCAGGTGTCTCATCCTTCCATTTCAGCGCATTGCACCACTGACATTTGTATGTCATAGAACCCAAAGCTACACTGCTTTCGGTTCTATAAGCAATATCAGGGTCATAATAGCCGAATGGATCTTGTTTTCCATAAACGCAGTGTAATGTTTTCCTCATACCGTGACTGAATTGCTCTATGCACTTGTGGATTCGCAGTTTGGTAATTTGCAACAGCTTGCCTGTGTACATCGATTTTTTTCTGATAAACGGACACAGCTTACGATTTGAATCTGGCTTGTTCTGCCTATATCTTTCTTGTGCACTTTTAATTGACTTTTCTTGTGTAATTAGTAAATCTAGAACTTCGTTTATTTTTCTTTTTAATATTTTAATGTCGACGATACAGATTGCTCTGTTCCGCTGGTTGGAGATGATATTTCACTATTTACAAAAGATGTTACAGTTAAATGGTCAAGCTCTGAAAAGGATCACGCTCTTCGACAGATACCTCTATGACGCTGCGTAATTTTCTTCAATAATAGGCAGATAGGTGTCAAAATGTCCATTAGATAAATGACGGCGTAATCGCCTTACTGGACAGATACCTGTTCCAGACTCTGTGTATAGCAGACCGTTTCGATATACTTCAAACCGAAACGGAAATATTAATCCTGCAGCTACCTATTTACAAAGTCCACCGTAAGTTTCATTTTTTAACATATCGGCTGAATATTCATTCGCTGTTGAATAATTATCGCTATTTCTGTCGTGGGTCATAACTGAAAACATAGGCTAATCATTTACCACAAATCTAACAATTTGTGAACGCACCACTATCGCATTTTCTTGGGTTCCGTACATTAAAAATGAAAGAGCACGAAACAAACAGGCGCTGTCACCTATAATGGGGACGACAGTATCTTCCATTTTTCCTTTAATATTAACAGTTTCTGTAGTAATTTTTTCAGTGAGAAAAAATACTTCTATCAACAATACCTAATCACAAAGCAAATCGAATTCCAAGTTTGAACAGTGGTTGTAAGAAAGACAAAATCCACACCATTCAATTTATATTAGTTCGATAAAAACAACGTTACCGCGTTCTAAAATGATACCAACGCCATCTATTAGTAGGGATTGGAACTTGAAGATCAATACAAAGTAGGTAGGTACCTATAGTATGTTCCATATCGATTGAGAAAAACGGACAATGACCTCAGATATGAAGAGTGTCAAGGCGTAACACAAAATCTCAATTTAGATGTGGTAACATATTTAAATATTGATATTATTCCCACTTCTAGGTCCACATATGTTTTGTTTTTTTTTTTAAATAATATTGTCTGTGGTTCCTATAAACATAGTAAAATCTTACGGTACATCGCGAAAAATGTGTTATATTTTATATTTCAATTTATGGTAAATAACGCAGCAATTCATTTAATAACAGTTTCATATTAAAATATTTGAACAATATAATCACCATATTAGCTTTTGCAAATTCATCCCTTTAAAATAAACAAAACGCGCGTTACGTCAGTTCGTTCTAAAAGAAACGTGACAATGGCAGCCAGAGATGCGTCACCTTTTTGAGCCAGTCCGCCATTTTGTTTTCATTCGTGTTCGGATAGCGCTTGCGTGTGTACGTCTCATAATTCATAGCATTCATTGCATTGTTTTAGTTGAGTTTACTGTTAAATTTGTTATATCGTTAAGTTTTTGTTTTTGAATCTGTTATATTAGTTTTACTGTGACGGTCGTTACTAAATCGACATGAGTTCAGGAGAATTTGGTGAAGACCCGGTCCTTCAACATCAAGTGGAAAGAGACGTCGCCGACCCATAATAAACGTAACAGGTACGTACAAATAGTACAAATGCGACGACATAACCTTTCTATTTCTTAAGCGCTCTTTTATGTGACCATGGTGTTTATTTTCTAAAACAATATGTATTTATGTGATGTATTACTATGGTACATATTTTTGTCATTTATTACAGCCCATCTTCTGGAGCTTTTAACGTACCAGTAAAAAGCCTACCACTTTGTCGGTCGGGGAACAAGTTATCATTAATGTATACAAATATATAAAACACCTGGCCGAAGACGTGTATCCTTCAAACGTTAATATGGTGAAAAGGTTCGGAGATCTCAGGGTCAGCAAGAGCACTATATATCGCGTATTAAGCGTGTATAGAATTCCCAAAATACCAGAAAGGAATAATTAATAAAAGAAAAAAGTCATAATTGACAAGTTGGACGATTTTGATAAATCGGCTATGAGCAAAGTGCATCAGTTCTTTCTTGCAGGAAATTACCGACTTTAGACAAAATTTGCTCAGTATAAATCAGATGACCAGTTGCCAAACTTGGCAAAACTTCCTGCGACGTGTTGCGCATTTAAATTCAAATATATAAAGAAACAGAAAAGTGGTCTAATAGTCAGAGAGATAGTTCTGTGGCCTAGATATTTGAGAGAAATACAAATATTAAAAACGAGGGACGTAACATTTTTTACCTTGACATTGTGGATTAACGCAGGTCATACTATGGGAAGGTATGGAAGACACCACAATTGAATCTTCTCGTCAATCACGGTGAAGGCTACTCTACTGGCGCAGCCCTTCAGGTAAAGGAAAGCGATTAATAGTTGTACACGTTGGCAATAAATAAGCTTTTGGAGGATGTGATTGGTGTTTGAATCATCATCTACTGGTGACTACCATGAGTATGGACGCTCTCCATTTCGAGGTTGGTTTAGAAAAATAATAGAAAAACTGCAAAGCGGCGATGTCATAGTTATGGATAACGCTAATTACCACTCAGACGTTTAGAAAAACTAACAATGTCTTGGCGGAAACAAAATATGCAGGAATGGCTAGAATCTAAACAGATCGCATACGTGCCCTCGGACACAAAGACCCACTTATGGAAAAAATAAAGGCAGTTAAAGATAACTATCAAGTTACGTCACCGACGAGATGGCAAAGAAAAAGCATCACAGTGGTAGGTTACCTCCTTATCACTGTGAGCTCCTTCATTGAACTTAATGGGCAGATGTGAAAGGGTACGTTGCACAAAAAATACAACTTTCAAGTTAAAGATGTTAAAATTTGCTTAAGATGGTTTAACTCAAATCACGCCAGATAAATGGAAAAACTGTGTTCAGCATGTCATAAGGTTGAACAAAAAATGCGTGGCATGGATGATAGAATTGACAAACTGCAGATCGCTTTATAATTAATGTTACAGATAGTTCATCAAGTGAAGATACAGTGATGATTGCACCGAATAAAAATAAAGTTCTTATATAATAATAAAAATAAGTTTTATCTTTTATAAGTACGTACTTATTCGGTGTCGTTATCATCAATCTATATTATAAATTAATGTTTTTGTTGTTAAATGAATAAGTACTTTATAACAATAGATGATTTTTCTTCTACACGATCTTTCACTTAACTTTTAATAATAGTTAATAAATATATATTATATCAATCATTATAAAAATCATTATAAATAAGAAAGTACTACATATAAAATGTGCTTATATATTGAAAGTTTAACCCTGGTTAAACGACCGAAGGTCATTGTCCGTTTTCTCAATCGATTTGGCACATACTATAAGTATTTCGGTTTTCATTTTATTAATTTGTAAAAATACATATATTTGGTTTGGTTGTTTATTTTATTTTCATTGTTTTTAATAATTAAATTAGTATTTTTTGTTCAGGTGTCATTTTGTGCAAATATTTTGTACAAATCTTCTTGTCTATTTTTTTATATTTTGTGCAATAAAATTATATTCTATTCTATTCTAATAAATTAAGTTTAAAATATTTATCAATATCATTTACGTTATTTACGACCCAAAACCTTAAAATGACATCCAAGTCACCCAAACCATGATGATTTTACATACAAACATACATCCATCCATCCTTCCATCCATGTTGGTTTCAAACCTTAATCAATGCCATTCTCGTAATTAACGTCCCAAAAACCACAAAACGACACTCATATTGACATTTCAACCATATCGCACCCCACAGGGGATGATGGTAGGTATTTCCGTCTGCGACGTTGGATTTTGAAATAGTTGTTGTTTTCGTAATCAGTGGCCAGATAAACCATAAAACGATACCCATGTTGATTTTCAGAATTTGTCACCCCTTTTCCACCTTTATGGCGTTTAGGCGAATTCTGAAAACACTTGTTTACTCATTTATTGATAGGAATACTCCCGTAAAGTTTCGAATAAAATAGTTTAACTAATATTGTTTCCCCATACAAATTTTCAACTTCTTTTTAACCCCCTTATGGGTTGAATTTTCAAAAACCCTAGGACACGTAATTGTTTATTTCTAATTGTTAACCTAAAAACAAAGTTTCAGGCTTCTAGCTCTAAAAATGACGGACTTCCATACAAACTTTTAACCCCCTTTTCACCCCTTTAGCGGATGCCTACGTCATTACAACTGTCTGTATGCTAAATTTCAGCGAAATCCGTTCAGTAGCTTCGGCTGTGCGTTGATAGATGAGTCAGTCAAGTTTGCCTTTTATATTATACATATAAGATTTTTTTTTTAATGTTAGAGTAACAACGGCGGCTCTTTGGCGCAGTGGCTTAGAGATGGGGACGAAAGGTTCTAATGGAGCAGCCTCGTACCAGTAAGCGAGGTGTAGGTGCCCCCCCCACTTAGTGTAAGAGTGATGACATCAGGTGCAGGTGGCTTTAGAATTCCTTAGGGAAGCCTATGTTCAAATGTGGACTTGTGAAGGGCTGTAATGATAATCATGACAAAGATAAATATCGTTACAGCCTATTAATGTCCATTACTGAAAATAGGCCTCCCCCATACATTGCCTCAGGGGATATTCGCCATAGTTGCCACGCTTGGTAAGAGGGTTGGCAACCGCAGTTTTTTTTTTAGTAGTTATTAGGAAGACGCTTCTGCCGATCCTGATTTTTTGCCTCTGTAGCCTCTTACGACACCCACGGGATAATATGGGGTAATGGATACTGTTACACCGCCACCATACGTTCATGAACAACGTTAATATATTATAAAGTTAATAAAATATCTAATCGGCCGCGTTAGCCCAGGAAGCCGCGGTAGTTCAAGAGATTAGCGCTTGCCTTAAATTATGTAATATGGCAACCCAAGTTCGATTCTTGCAACCACCAATGCAATTTATAATTTTAAGTGTTTTTATGTTCCATGTACTCGGCGGTGAAGAAAAATATCGTGAAAAAACTCTCATGCCTTAAAAATTAGAGAAAACATATCAATCTAGATTATATAATGTTCGCCAACACGCGATGGGGCCAGACCCAACTTTCACCACCATACATTAAAGTAGGGACTAACACAGCATTGTGAATTGCCAAACGTGCCTTTTGACACATTCTGACTCTTCACAATAGCGTAGAGCCCCATTCACTCTATTTCTGCGTTCACTCGTCGTTCTATATCCTTATCATATCTACCATCCCTGCTAAATAAACATCCCAAATATACAAACTCATCCACTTGCTCAATCAACTCCCTTCTATTCTTATTTCACATAACGTTTTACTTTCTTCTCTTTCAAAACCATCACTTTCGTCTTACTTGAGTTCACTTTCATACCTCTTTCTTTTAATGACCGGTTCATTAAAGTAACCATCATTTGTAACTCGCCGCCGACGATGCAAATATGACTTGATCATCGGCGTACAAAAGGCATTTGACGGTTAACTCACCCATTCTCAACCCACATTCTTCAACTTTCAAAGTTTGCAAACAACTGTCCATAAATAGGTTAAACAACCAGGGAAGCTACACAGCCCTGTCTGACACCTTTTGGATGCCAAACCATCCGAGTAGACCCGTTGATCCTGACACAAGCACTAGAGTCCCTATAAAGAGACTTCAATGCCTGTATCAAACCAGCGCTCAAACCAAATGAGTTAAGTGTTTGCCATAACACATTCCTGTCCACTCTGTCATAAGCCTTTTCCAAGTCCATGAAAGCACAAAAACTTTCTGGTTTTTGGCCAAAACTTCTCCGCAATCATGCGCATGGAAAATACTTGATCCGTACACCCCATTCCCTTTCTAAATCCAGCTTGCACATCCCAAATTTTTCCATCAGTTTCTTCCATAACTCTTTCAATTAACACCTTAGCATACAGTTTACCCACAATGCTAAGCAAGCTGATACTACGGTAGTTTTTACAGTCCTGCTGTGACCCTTTTCCTTTATATATTGGGACTATAACGGCTTTGCACCAGTCTTCCGGTACCCGCTTCAGTTCCCAACATAAATTAAACAAGGTGTACAGCAGGCCTGCCACCACTCCCTCTCCAGCCCTTAGCATTTCGAGTGATACTCTATCATATCCGGCTGCCTTACCTGCTTTCATGCTTTTCATTGCTTTCATTATTTCATCTACACTTATCTCCCTACCTCTCTCCACTTCTTTCGGAATTTCTTTTTCACTTAATTCAGACGACCCTTCACTCATAAACACGCTTTCAAAGTATTCCTTCCATCTCTTTAAATTCGAAACTTCATCATTCAGCATACAGCCATTCTCGTCTCGTATAGCATTCATTCTAGGCTGTTTTGAATTTCCCTAGCAGTTCTTACGAGTTTCCAGAACATTTTAATATTTGCCTGGAAGTTATCAGATATCCTTCTATCATTCTTATCCGTTCTTTCTTGCTTTTTCCTTTCAACGACTTCTTTTACTCTCTTATTTATAAGTCTAAAGTCTGCATTTTTTCTTTCAATCTCATCATTCATACCGCCAGAATTACCAGCTTTGGTTGCCAGTAAATCTAGCCATGCTCTATTCTTTGCTTCAACTTCCATCCGAATCTCATCATCCCACCACAACGTATTATTTTTCCTTTCATTCGTTCTCTTACTTACACCACATACTTCGGTGGCTGCATCCACCAAAACTTTCTTAACATTATTCCATACAGTCTTCAGGTCTAAATCATTCATACATATTTCATTCAAACCATTTATATTCTCCCTCAGTCTACATTTATACTTCTCTTTCACACCTTCATCTTGTAACCTCTCTGTTCTTATACGCTGTAACGCAGTGGTAGACACAGATGTCCGATGCCGCCAACGCTTGAATAGACCATTAATTCGGCATAAGACCAAGTAATGATCCGTCCCTACGCTGGACCCCGGTAAACTCTTGTATCTACCACTGCGCTCCGCATTCTTTCATCCACAATTATGAAATCTATCATGCTTCTATCATCACCTCTTTCCCATGTATACATATGAATCCTCTTATGGCGAAAGAAAGTATTCGTCACAAAAAGATTCTTTTCCTCACCTACGGCGAGGAGGTCTTCACAATTCTCATTTACCCTTTCATCGCCAAACATTCCTAATATCCTTTCATAACCAGACCTCTTCACCCCAATCCTTCCATTAAAATCTCCGTTTGGCAACCGCAGTTTTATTATTAAAACAGACGCTGCTGTCCATCTCCTGTTTCAGTTTCCCTCTGTCGCCTCTTACGACTCCCACGGGTCGATATATGGTTGTGTATATTTTTACACCGCCTCTACACGGTTTAAAAATTTCACAGCTGGACATGAGTATCTCCCATTGTAGGGAGTTGTGTTAATGTCAATAAGTATTATTAATAATTTATATTGAATAAAAAAGTTTCTATTTCAATTTTTGTTTCGAAGTAACCAGATATCGCACCTGTAATGCTAATGGATGTCGCCAGTCCCGATATTTTACGAATAGCTTAAAATAGTAGCCCTCTTTTCTTTTTTTTCAAAGTGCTTCCGTATAAATTTCAAATGTTGATAATTGATGAAAACTGTTTTTTTTAATTATTTCAGAGTACACACATCAAAAGAATCTAGGGATACCTTAATCCTAAATTATTTACGACTTTATAGTTTAAAATTTTTTTAGTTTCCATAAAAATTTTATATACAGATTGAAACCTCTTTTATTCTTTTTTCAAAATTTAAAAATATAAATAAAAAAACAAAAGAGAAAACAAAATACGACGGCAAAATTGTTAGTAATTCGTTACGTCAGGGAAAATTAAAATTGTTCTACTGATATTAATTAATGATAATTTAAAATTAAAAATTTTGTACAACCGACTTCAATATATATTATTAAAGATAACTCAAAAACTGTTGGTCAAACCTTGATCAAATTTATATGGGACCACATGAGAAGCACCAGCTTTCAAATAAAAAAAGAATCATCGAAATCGGTCCACGCAGAACAAAGTTTGCGATAACACACATAAAAAAAAAAAAAAGAACATACAGTCGAATTGAGTACATCCTCCTTTTTGAAGTTAGAAGAAAGGGGTTAGATAGTTTTTCTTTTTTAATTTAACGTGCCGTGTGAGCTTTAAGAGTCATGTCACGTCGTCATTTGAGTCGAGATGAAATGTTACGAGCCGTGGGCATGTTAGAAAATGGTGCTATTCAACGCGTCGTCGCTGAGGCCCTACACACCAGCCAAAACGTGATATCAAGGTTGTGGTCACGTTATCGCAGTACTGGGGATGTGGCTGAACGGCACACGGGTAAATATCGTGTTACTACGCAGAGTCAGGATCGATTTCTCCAAATGACCGCCAGAAGACAACCCAATATCATGGCGATGCAACTACAAAGGTTCCAGGAGGACCACCAGCTCCTGGTAAGCGACCAAACCGTGCTAAGGAGGTTGCATGAAGTTGGTCTTTATGCTCGAAGACCGCTACGTGTTCCAGCATTGCGACGTGGCAATCGCGGTCGGCGGCTTTCGTAGGCTCGGGAGCATTTACCATGGAGAGACGAACAATGATCTTTGGTGCTGTTCACCGATGAGTCCCGGTTTGGGTTGCGTCTGGATTCACGAAGAACACGCGTTTGGAGAACTCCAGGGAGAGTTAGCCGTCTACGGCACCCTCAGGAGGTCCACTCCTACCAAGGCGGGACAATCATGGTGTGGGCAGGAATTCATCTTGGCGGACGAACCCAGCTCGTTTGGATCCAAGGCAGCATGACTGCACAAAAATACCCGAGGAGGTAGTAGAGCCTGTTATTGTCCCACACGGAATCCAAATGGGCCAGGAATTTCTACTCATGCACGATAATGCTCCTTCCCATACGGCGCGGCTCGTGTCGGCCTAAATCCTATCGAGCATGACTGGGACATGCTACAACGAAAAGCTTTGAGAGATTTTCCGCCAAATTTGACGACGGAACAACAACTTTACGAACACTTGCAAAGAACATGGGACCTCATACCGCAGCAAGACGATGTCGATGTGTAATTAATGCAAGAGGTGGCAACACTGATTATTAATAATTAGCTTTTATAAGATTTTTTCAATTTTAATTAAAATTAATAGTTTTATAAGAAGAAATGAAGTTATTTTATCATACTAATTTTCTACGGCGATTAAAATAATTAACATTTTTATTTAAAACAAAAAAATTACGAAAAGGTATTTTATTATTATTATAGACCTTAAAATAACCTACCATTCTTCCATTTGCTATATCAGAAAATTCTTCATAGCCTTTTAGATATTTGATGAAATACAAAATATCCCTAGATTCTGTTGACGTGTTTATATGTTATTATATTTTTAGTGTTTGTTACATTGTTAGTATTAAAAAAAAAGAACAACCAAAAAAATTTTGTTTAGTTTAAGATCATAGTACGTTACGTGGTAGAACCATGCTGCAGCTATATTATTGGTATAGTTGTAGCACGAATGGGTCGGCTCGACCGGGGAAGGACTACGCTTTCACAGAATACCAGCGCAAAATAGCAGCTGAACGCCGCTGTTTCGTATGGTGACTGTAGAGAACTGGATACCCTTTTTACTGGAAACAAGGCATTCCATCTTAGTACTCACTAGTGACAACGCATCTGCATTTTGATTCGTAATCGAGGATAGATGTAGATGTCTATGGGCCACAGCAACCACTTACCATCAGGTGGACTGTGTGCTCGTTTGTCAACCTTATCCCATAAAAATATTTTCATGGAACGTGTTTGGGGCATTGTATTTTATTCTTTGTTCAAATATTTTGTACATAAAATTATATCGTTTTAAAGAATACTTTAAAGCAATATTCTTTTTTAAGTAATATTTTTCCTTAGAAGAAACCTCAAAAGGTTTTATATAGATGAAAGGGTTTAATTTAAATACGAAGTTAAGCACGTCCTTAAAATACATAATATTTTGATTATAATTTTTTTTTCTCCTTAGAAGAAAACTTAAACTCAGGTCGAAGCACTCTACATAAGGAATATTAAAAAATCTATACCTGTTTTACGTTGAAAGTGACCATTAATTTTTTGAAAGATCTATGAATTTACGTTAACTCAAAAGTAAATGGCTACATAAAATAGTTTTTAGTAGGAAATTATGATATATTGAGCCAACATAGGAAAGTTTTCTTGTGTCTTTTTTACCGACTTCAAAAAATTAAGAGGTTTTCAACTGGCCTGTTTGTTTGTATGTGTATTACGCCATGTCTTTGCAAATTTTTAATAGATTTTAATGACTCTTTTTTTTAAATCTAACAGGTAAAATATAAAAAGTAAAAAGGTTAAATTTAAAGAAAACTCCACTCAAAAGAGTGGAAAAATTGGAGATGATGTGTTTGGTGCCACCATTACATACATTTTAGTTGTTATCTATTATATGGGTCAAACAAATAAATTCAAACCATGCTTATACATACATTCAACATCTAGTTATGTAACCACTTTACACATAGAAGCATTTGCACGTGCGTGCTTGCCGTAGGCTTAGGCCGCAGGCGTACACAGAATCCGATATTTATTAACTGATATACCAACCAGGCGGTCGGTGGGTCTTTGTTGTCAATATTCCACGCAGTAGAACCAAACGATTTGTTTCGTCTTTTGTTAGGTCTACAGCAAAGACGAGAGAAGAATTTAGACGTGGTAGACCCATGCTGTAATAATATTATGTAGTTCGAACGGGACGGCTCAAACGAGGAAGTACCACGCTCTTACAGAAACCATTACCTACTAGCGCGGAATAGCAGCTTAATGCTGCTGTATTTCGTAATTAGAGCGTAGAGTATCGAATACCCTTTTTACTGAAAACGAGGCAATCAAACAAATTAAATGTTAGTCCTTAGGAGTGACCACGCATCTGCATTTTGATTTTTAATTGAGAAAAGATATAAGTGTCTATGGGCTACAGCACCCAATTACCATCGGGTGGACTGTCTGACTCATTTGTCATTTTTATTCTATAAAAAAGGCGCTTTATCATTATCATTTCAAGATACAAGATACAAGATATTTATTTGTGGAAATATGAGTATACATACAAAGCATGCAGGTTGTTCAGATACATTAAAAGGATCAATCATGTTTGGCCTTTGTGGCGTACAAATGTATAAATCAATGAATATATTATAAATAGTTTACAATAATTGAAAATTAAATTATTATTAACACGTTATCGAATTAGATTATTATTAAACTAATTTTAACAATTTTATCAATAAATCAAAGTCCAAGAAATAATTTAAAATTAAATGTCTGGTAATATTATTTGCTATGAAGATACATTATATTTTATCTGTTTTATACAATGTCAGTAAAATAATTGCTTCTTACGTAAGACTTAAATTTTATTATTCAAAAATTCTAATATGCTATAGTATGCTTTGCCCTCTAAATATAACTTCAACTTATTTTTAAATACACGGGCATTCTGCTCCTTCCAACATTTCGGAAGCTTCATTAATATAAATAAATACGTCTATCCTCGATTAAGAATTAAAAATGCAGATGCATTATCACTTCTGATAATTGAGATGGAATTGCTTGTTAACAGTAAAAAGGAACCCGAGTTCTCTAGATACCTGGAGACCTTTGAAGAAACGCAAGCAATTAAACAAATTGTATGTAGAGTAAATGTTACCTAGTTATACTCGTATCTTAGAGCGATAATCCCACGTTATTATAGTTTCCATTCTTTGTAATTAATAATCCCGGTGCATTAATTACAATTATTCTGTAACAGTTTATTAAAGTCCACTGCTAAACATAGGCCACCCCCATAGATTGCCTCACAGGGGGATATTTGCCATAGTTGCAACGCTTGGCAAGCTGGTTGTCACCCGCAGTTTTTTATTTTACCTACACTTCACCTACTGGTAGGAGGCTGCCATTCGAGAATATTTTTTCCCCATCGGTTGTCGGTTTTTCGAGCTATATGACCGGCCCATTGCCACTTCAGCTTACCAATCCTTTGGGCTATGTCGGTCACTCTAGTTCTACTGCGGATATATACCCCGAGCATAGCCCTCTCCATAGCTCGCTGAGCGACCTTGAGTGTCCTCATCCGGCCAGCAGTGAAGGACGACGTCTCAGATCCATAAGTCACCACTGGCAACACGCACTAGTTATATAATCTCGTTTTCAGGTTTTGAGGTATACCTGACGAAAAGATGTGTCGTAATTTCCCGAACGCTGCCCAGCTGAGTTGAATCCGTCGATTGACCTCTCGGTCGAAGTTGGACTTACCTAGTCGGACTATTTGTCCCAGGTAAACATACTCGTCAACAACTTCGAGCTTAGTGCTCCCAACAACGACCGGCATAGGTGTGACATGGACATTAAACATGATCTTTGTTTTGTCCATGTTCATCTTAAGACCTATCCGTTGGGAGACACCATTGAGACACCATTGAGTGCTTAGGTCCTACAGCAATTCTGCCATAAGGACTATATCGTCGGCAAATCGAAGGTGAGTGATGTACTCGCCATTGATGCTAATCCTTTCCAGTCCGGTAGCTTGAAAACGTCTTCCAATGCAGCGGTGAAGAGTTTCGGGGATATAATGTCACCCTGTCTTACACCTCTCTGCAGTTGGATAGGTTTCGTACTCTGATTCTGTACTCGGATAGCCGTCGTAGCCCTACTGTACAAACACCTCAGCACTTCGATATATCGACAGTCAACTTGGCACCGCTGAAGGGACTGTAGAACCGCCAAAATTTCGACGGAATCAAAGGCTTTCTCATAGTCCACATACGCAAGGCAAAGTGGCAGACTGTACTCTTCAGTCTTCTGTAAAATTTGCCGGAGGGTATGTATGTGGTCTATGGTACTAAATCCTTTTCGGAAACCAGCTTGTGCCATTCTAATCTCGCTCAGACTGACGTCCGGGATATCATCGGACTTGTGTCGGATAAGACTTGCTCTTGGATCGTTACACACACTCGGCTCCAACGATGACGTGTACAGCTGCCTATAGAACCTCTTAATCTCACTCAATATCTCAGGTTTCCCGGAAATAATGCTGCCACACTCGGTCTTCAGCTTTGACAGTTGGCTCTTTCTGGCAGACAGATCTCTGGCAAAGACTTTGGAGCCTTGGTTCCGCTCGATTGCTTTTTCAATACAAGCCGGTGGATTAATAGTGTTCAAAAACTTAAAAGGTTGTTGTTCAAAAGGTTCTTTGTTACTTTCTTTTTCTATAAGAAAGAGCGACAAACGAGCTCACAGTGCACTTGTTAGACGGACCACAGAATAGGCTTGTTGTTATGTCAGTTTAATGTTGTTGTTGGTAAGTACGATCTTGATCAAGGCAGATTTTTTATACAATAATGGTAACAAGCGAGCACACAGTCTACCTGATGGTAAGTGGATGTTGTGACCCATAAACATCTACGTTTATCCTCGACTAAGAATCGAAATGCAGAATACGTTGTCATCTGTGAGGACTGAGATGGAATACCTCGTTTCCAGTAAAAAGAGTCTCCGGTTCTCTACAATTACCATACAAAACACAGCAGCACGCTGATATTCTGTGAGAGCGTGGTCCTACCCGCTCGAGCCGACCCATTCGTGCTACGACCATAATATAGCTGCAGCGTGGCTCTGCCACGTATAGTAAAAAAAACGCTGTGGTTGAATGTGAGAGGTTGTGGAGCACCGGGGTCGCCTGCTTCGAGCTGGTCTGTCGCTTAAGAATGCTGCGGAGAGAGAAGGAGAGGGAGAGAACGGTGGATATTCCATCCAATCTTCACTCGGAGAGTCGGGCACCCTTTTATCAATGTCCTGTCCAATAAAACTTTTTTAATTTTTTAGTATTGAAATTATTTTAACTAAAACTTGAAAAACGCTCTACTGTCATACTCGTGCACTTCTCTAGACTATGGATTAGCGATGGGCGATTATTACTAAAACTAATCGAATTAGTCGATTGTTCAGTTTAGTCGATAAAATTCGATAACAATCCATGTTAGTCGATTGTTATCGACTAACGGCGTGTGGCGGGCGGCAATGACTGATACGGTTACCGTGTCAACTTTAACTACTAATTTGTAGCGCAGCGCACCGCTAACTATTTATTTAGTCGTACGTATAACGATACGTACTACTAAATAAGTAGTTACAAAAGATGGTGCGGCGGGCATGCGCTGCGCTAAGACTGCGCCACTTACTTACGTTACGACTGTAGTTATTAATTAGTTATTCGATTCTCACGAATAGATTATTCAATTGTCTGTCTTGTATTGTAATCAAACTATCGATTGAGGTAACATCCATAATCCATTCGTGCGACGTAATGTATTACTATTAACGAACTTTGAAATGAATAGATGGGTAGGTAAGTAAGGAATTTCTAAGTAAGACTAAAACACTAGAATAAGAATTAATTAAAAATGTTATAATTATTCGAATTATGTTTTTCACAATATATCTTAATTGGTCATAGGTTTAAAAGAGATCAATCAGTAACTAGGTAATTAAGTAATGTATCTAATTCTAATCTACCTTACCAATGTAGTAGGAACTTAATTAGGAAGGTATTGTCCAATACAATATTGGTGATGATGATGATAACTGTATTAAGTAAAACAAAATTTAAATGCTCTTTTCAAATCAAATAGCTAATAAACAAAACAAAAATAATTCTTTAAACCAGATAAAAATGAAACAAAATACAATTATTTTCTTACATTTATCTATCAGTCAACTTAATCTTTCTATGTCTAGGTAATTAAATACGTTTTAGGTTAAAATAAATCATAATTAAGCTAAAAATCTAGTGATAAATAAATAATCTTCTCACTAACTTTTTCTAATTTACATTCTTACATATTTTGTGTACACTTTTTATTTGACAAGTTCAATTTTACATTTCTGTAAAATTTATATTTAAAATATAAAAATATACGTATTTACTACATTATATACAATTTGTTTGGCGAGAATTGAAATGTCGTTTATGACATTAAAATGTAACTTGAGCACTATAAAATAAAATAAGAATTATAATCTTAACGATACAGTCTTATATTAGGTCAAAATTTTTATTTAAAAATATTATTTCATCTAGCTTTTTCGGCGCCAGTCTGTTACGTCTTTGGTTACTTAACATACCTGCTTTAGAAAAAACGCGCTCGGAAGGCACGGAGGAGGCGGGTATGCACAAGTACTTAATAGCCAACTGACTTAAAATTGGATATGTTTTACAATGCGTTTCCCAAAAATGAAGAGGGTCCTCTTTTCTATGAATTAAAGGCATTTCTAAATACTGTTTTATTTGCAACACAGCTGATGAAGTAGGTGTCGCAGACGAAGTTTGTGACAGTGCTTTCTGGTCAAAGAATTTCCACAGATCGTCCTCCTCATCCTTGCCAGCTCCAATTGTAGCATTGTGCACAACAGTATCCAATATTGAATTGGAGTTAGAGGTACCTGTAGTAATGAATAACCTGTTAGACTCGTTTCCAATTTGATTCGCCAGCTGTTCTGTGAGCCATTTTTCAGCGTTTGTGGCATTTTCTGGCAACCCAAACCCAATCTTTTTAAATCTGGGATCTAAAAGAGTACTCAGAGCTATAGATTTATGTGTTTCTGAGTCACCCAATCTCCTGCTCAAAACTTCTATTAAGCAGTTTTTAAATGGTCCTTTAGGTTACTCGTATTTTTATAAAAGATTATAGAATGTGAACACAACTTACATTTAACTTTTTCAATATTTCCTTCTTTGATTTTGTCAAAAAAATCCCACACTAACGATTTTTTAGGCATCGCGTCAAGCTGGTTATAACACGCGCGCGTGACCTTGCTCAAAAATCAACTAAAGTAAACATATTGAAATAACAACACTTAAAAACAATCGACACAATCAACACCTTCACGCACACACCGCCCCGCGCGGCCTTCCCGATCCCGCCTTCTGCAGTTCACCGCACGCACAAGCACACGTCGTTGCATAGACGCACAGCGCACACTCGCATGCATTACATAACGGCGGATTGCAGTATGCGATGTGCGTACAATTAGTAGTTTGTCGATTGTTATTCGAATAATCATGTTGAGGAACTACTAAATCGACAATCGAATAAGCAAAAGCACAATTTTCGATTCAGTCGATTGTTTTTTTTGCAACAATCGCCCATCGCTACTATGGATATAGTGCAGTTTTTGGGATCTAGAAAAACGTGAGCAAGGTATGTAGAGAGTGATATAAAAAATGGAAAAAATATGCAGCACACAAATGTAATTCTGCTACTTTTTTTTTATAGAATAATGGTGACCAACGAGCACACAGTCCACCTGATGGTAAGTGAATTCTGTGACCCATAGACATTTATATTTATTATAATCCTCGATTTAGAATCAAAATTCAGATGCGTTGTAAACCCTGAGGATTAAGATGGAATACCTCATATCCAGTAAAAAGGAACTACGGTAGTAGTACACAGTATTACGCTGCTTTTTTACGCTGGTATTCTATGAGAGCGTGGTCCTACCCAGTTTGATTCTGGGATTTGTTAATTGTATTGGAAGTAACCGTGTAGTGGCGATATAAGTATATCCACTACCCCACATCGTCCCGAGGGCGTCTTAAGACGCTATAGAGGGAAAATTAAACAGATGGTCAGCAGCTTCTTCCCGATTAACAACTCAAAATAATAAGAAACTGCGGTTGGCAACCCGTTTGCCAAGCGTGGCAACTATGGCAAAATACCCCCCTGAGGCAATCTATAAGGAAGGCCAATGTTCAGCAGTGGACTTTTATAGACTTTAATGGATGGATAATGGATTGAATATACACCTTTTAATATGAATTTTAATCGCTTAAAATCAAACTATACGTTGTTTTTGTTTGGCTTTGGTGTAATAGGAATGCGTGGTATAAGCAGTCTCTGTCATGGCTTTTCTTGACAAAGTTGCGGTCGTTTAAGAAATGCATCTTAATTAGCATAATTCTATAGTTCTATCTATTATAGTTAAAACGCAATATATGCCAAGATTACCGTTACAGTCTATCAAAAGTCCACTGCTGAACATAGAATTCCCCCCATGGATTGCCTCGTAAGAATTATTAGGAAGAAGCTGTTGCCCATCTCCTGGTTTGTTTTCCTCTGTCGCGTCTTACGACAACCACGGCATGATATGGGGTATTGGGTATTCATATTCTTCCACCGCCACCGCACGGTCTACGCCAAGATTAAATCATTCATTTGGAAATTTTATTACTGAATAGGAAATTCAACCGAAACTTTAGCCATTCACATTAAGCTATTAAGCGTTATTAATAATGTGAATAGTGCCATCTAGGTATGAGTTGAGTAAAACATGGATGGCCGCGATATTCCTGCGTAGCTTATTTTCATTTCATGATGTAGTCTAAACGACATATCTAATTTCAATGATTCAAAAGCCATATTTAATGAGGAGTTATATCATAGTATCATAAAATATGCCCAAATTACTCGCAAGATTTGTATTTATTTTTTAAACTAATAAGCAGTTATTGTGAGTAACCTATGATGGATACATACATAGATAGATAAAGTGTGTTGAGGACTTTTTCAAGATTAAAAAGTCCAATTGGTTTATGGTTCTATCTATTAAAGTTTTCGCAGCGCACGCCAAGAAATGGCATTTAATTGGCAATTTTTAGCACCATAAATTAAAAAACTGTAATTTACAATAGATTCAATCGATTATCAATAGATTTTTTTTACAAAAAATATAGCCTATGTCCTATTCTGCTTTGCTATCTATAATATTGCCAAGTTTCATCAACATCCGATGAGTAGTTTTTGCGTGATTAATCCATAAACAAACAAACATCAAACAAACTTTTACATTTATAATATAAGAAGGAAGTAGGGTAATATAATATGTTTAAATTTAGTACGTTGTGGAGCCACGCTTCAGATATATTATGGTTGTAGCACGAATGGGTCAACCGAGGAATCACCAAGCTCTCACAGTATACCAGCGTTATAGCAGCTCAATGTTGCTTGGTTTGTAAGGTGAGTGTAAGGAACCAGATATCCTTTTTACTGGAATGAGGCATTCGATCTTAGTCCTCATGAATGTACGCATCTGCATTTTGTTTCTTATATTCCCATTTTCATTTTGATAAAACAATAAATAAATCAATTACGTCTCAACTAAAAGAGACATCTTTTCAAAATTTAGATTACCCAATTAACACTCATATATCTCGACCACGTCCTAAAGGAGACAGTTTCTTTTTGTATGGAGAATGGGCCCACCACGAATTTTAGAGAAACTCAATGAAATGTATGTCGATTTATTCCTTATAATCTATAGATTACAAAATTAATATTAGTTTTATCACATCTAACGGGAATTCTGAGAAATTAAAAATTAAAATACGAATATCACAATAACCTTAAAACAAACTAAAAGCGATTTTCTAGTAGTTTTCACCAATATTATGAGTTAGAATAGTGTATAAAGAATAGAATAGCTTAATAATTAATAGTATTAAACAAAGTTGTAGGTACATTCAGCAATTATAGATACTTTAAGATTGATGGAAAATCCTTTTAGCAGTTCCGGCAAAACAGTGAACAGACAAACAAACGTGGTGTGAAGAATATGTTTTACAGGTATTAATTGATTAGTGAATATACATCACAAACACCATTACAATTAAATAAATATGATTAAAGCCAAGATGAAAAACGGATAATAGGTCTATTTGGGGGATGAGTCGCTCGCGTCCGTAGGCTTCGACCACCTAACCCTAGGCCCACCCTACACGTGTCCCCCGGGTGGTGCTAAACAAGCGACAAAGCCGAAAGTACAGAATTGGCTCCTCGCCGTGTGGTAACGGCGTAAAAAATACCACCCCCTACTTTCGCACCATGAGGCACAAATTAAAAGAAATGGCCCCGAGTTCCCGGCGCCCCTTTAATGGGGCAGGGGTGCGAAGAATCTCCGGGAGGAAAACCGGCGTATAGGTTCGCCACCCGTCACGTCCTGTCTCCCGGAGGGGCGAAAAGTGGATTGCGGAAGCCCGTCTGGCTACGCTGAATGTATGTGGAGCAATGAATGATAAGATGGATGAAGTATGCGATATGATGTATGATAGAGGAATAGATGTGTTATGTGTAAATGAGACGAAACGGAAGGAAAGGATGCCTACACATGGCATGTATACCGCGTACTGGTCTGGGGTAGACGAGACCGAGCGGCATGCCAGGAGTCGGTATCATCCTTTCAGAAAGAATGGGTCAGTGTGTGAAAGAGTATGAATATGTAAGCCCGAGACTGCTATGGATACGAATGAAAGTGGGCTTAAAGAAGTTGTTTGTTCTAGGGGTCTACGCCCCAGACATGTCTAAGCCCACTTATATCCGAGAGCAGTTTTGGGAGATGGTAAGGATGGTGCTAATGAAATGCAAGGGTAATGAAAATATTGTTATATTAGGAGATTTTAATGGAAGGGTTGGCGTGAAGAGGCTTGGTTATGAAAGGATATTGGGAACGTTTGGTGATGAAAGTATAAATGAGAATGGTGAAAGCCTCCTCACCGTATGTGTGGAAAAGAATCTTTTTGTGACGAACACTTTCTTTCGTCATAAGAAGATTCACATATACATGGGAAAGAGGTGATGATAGAAGCATGATAGATTTCATAATTGTGGATGACAGAATGAGGAGCGCAGTGGTAGATACAAGGGTTTACCGGGGGTCCAGCGTAGGGACGGTCATTACTTGGTCTTATGCTGAATTAATGGTCTATTCAAACGTTGGCGGCATCGGACATCTGTGTCTACCACTGCGTTACAGCGTATAAGAACAGAGAGGTTACAAGATGAGGGTGCAAAAGATAAGTACAAATGTAGACTGAGAGAAAATATAAGTGGTATGGATGAATTGTGTATGAATGATTTAGACTTGGAGACTGTGTGGTATAATGTCAAGAAAGGTTTGGTGGATGCAGCTACCGAAGTATGTGGTGTAAGTAAGAGAACTAATGAAAAGAAAAATAACACTTTATGGTGGGATGATGAGGTACGGATGGAAGTAGAAGCAAAGAAGAGAGCATGGTTAGATTTACTAGCAACCAAGGCTAGTTATTCTAGCGGTATGAATAATGTTATTGAAAGAAAAAGAGGCAGTCTTTAGACATCGAAATAAGAGAGTAAAAGTAGTTGAAAGGAAAAGCAAGAAAGAACGGATAAGAATGATAGAAGAATATCGGATAACTTCCAGGCAAATATTAAAATGTTCTGGAAACTCGTAAGAACTGCTAGGGACATTCAAAACAGCCTAGAATGAATGCTATACGAGACCAGAATGGCTGTATTCTAAATGACGAAGTGTCGAGTTTAAGGAGATGGAAGGAATACTTTGAAAGCGTGTTTATGAGTGATGAGACGTTTGAATTAAATGAAATAGAAATTCCGAAAGAAGAGGAAAGATAGAGATAAGTATAGATGAAATAATGAAAGCAATGAAAAGTATGAAAGCAGGTAAGGCAGCCGGATATGATAGAGTATCACTCGAAATGCTAAGGGCTGGAGAGGAAGTGGTGGCAGACCTGCTGTACACCTTGTTTAATTTGTGTTGGGAACTTAAGCGGGTACCGGGAGACTGGTGCAAAGCCTTGATAGTCCCACTATATAAAGGAAAAGGATCGCAGCAGGACTGTAAAAACTACCGTGGTGTCAGTCTTCTTAGCATTGTGGGAAAACTGTATGCTAAGGTACTAATTGAAAGAGTTATGAAAGATACTGATGGAAAAATTTGGGATGTGCAAGCGGGATTTAGAAAGGGAATGGGATGTACGGATCAGGTCTTTTCCATGCGCATGATCGCGGAAAAGTTTTTGGCCAAAAACCAAAAGGTTTTTTGTGCGTTCGTGGACTTGGAAAGGCTTATGATAGAGTGGACAGGGATGTATTATGGCAACACTGAACTCATTTGGGTTGAGTGCTGGGTTGATACAGGCATTGAAGTCTCTGTATAGGGATTCTAGTGCTTGTGTCAGGATCAACAGGGTCTACTCGGACTGGTTTGGCATCCATAAAGGGTCAGACAGGGCTGTGTGGCTTCCCCGTGGCTGTTCAACCTATTTATGGACAGTTGTTTGGAAAATCTGAAAGTTGAAGAATGCGGGTTAAGAATGGGTGAGTTAGCCGTCAAATGCCTTTTGTACGCCGATGATCAAGTCATACTCGCGTCGTCGGCGGCCGAGTTGCAAACGATGGTTACATTAATGAACATTTCATTAAAAGAAAGGGAATGAAAGTGAACGCAAGTAAGACGAAAGTTATGGTCTTTGAAAGAAGAAAGTAAAACAATATGTGAAATAAGAATAGAAGGGGAATTGGTCGAGCAAGTAGATGAGTTTGTGTATTTGGGATGTGTATTTAGCAGGGATGGTAGGTATGATAAGGATATAGAACGACGAGTGAACGCAGGAAATAAAGTAAATGGTGCTCTACACTCTGTTGTGGAAAGTCAGAATGTGTCAAAAAGCACGTATGGCAATTCACAATGCTGTGTTAGCCCTACTTTAATGTACGGTAGTGACAGTTGGGTGTGGCAGAAGAAGCACGAGAGTAGAATAAATACTGTAGAAATGCGGTCATTAAGGAGTATGTTAGGGCTGAATCTGAATGACAGAGTGAGAAATTGTGTGATAAGAGAAGAGTGTGGTTTGCAAGATGATGTTGTGACCAGGATTAAGAAAGGAATGCTTCGGTGGTTTGGTCATGTAGAAAGAATGAATGAGGAAAGAGTGACAAAGCAAATTTATGTGGCAGAGGTGAACGGCAGAGTCGGGAAGGGACGCCCTAGACGAAGGTTTATCGACCAAATTGGCGATATACTGAAAATGGGCCAAATTAAGAGTACCCTTAACCGACGAGCATGTATGCGTAGGTATATGGATGTGGAGGAGGCGAGAGAGGTGTGTCAGGATCGTGCCAAATGGAAGTCCATAATCTCTGCCTACCCCTCTGGGTGACAGGCGTGAGTGTTTATGTTATGTTTTTATGTTATGTCTATTTATAATATTAGCTTTAAATGCTATATAGTAAGAAAGCTGTTTTGAACTGGTTGTATAAGGATAAAACACGAAGTAAAATGCCACTGCATATATTGTTGTAATTATTTCCAAAGCAGTCTATTAATAGTGGAATAGACAGACAGAGAGATGTGGTGTCAAGAATTTGTTTTAATATGTTTTGGTTGATTAGTAAAAGTGCAGTGTGTAAACTTTGTTTTAAAATATATTAACTGATTAGTTATCATACCCCAAACACAATGAAAGCCAAAATGACTAGGTAATATCATGTTTATTTATGTTATTACACACTGATAAATATGAAGTAAGATGTTTTAAACTGGTTGTGTAAGGATAACAAAAACACATGTACAATTTAATTGTATTTATTATTGTCAGTCTTTATCATTTCAATAGATATTTTCAAAATAACTTGATAATAACATGAATCAGAAGGATATTTTCAATGTTATGAGATATGATATAAGACTGTTGTATTCAATATCCATATACTTTTATGTCTCTGCCTACGAGCAGCTCTGCAAGATATCAGCCTACAAGACATACACATTTATTCTAAGCGATCCACCTGAAAAAATTTAATGAATATTGTATAAGACTATATATATACTATACTTCAATGTCAATAAACTACATTTCCATATTTCTGTTAGTATTTTGTTGTCTCTGCATGTATGTTAAATAAATAAGAAATTATTATAAAATATACTCCATTAATTAGATCCATATAATCAAATACACAAACAGTAGTTATGGATTTACATCAACAATATTTGACTTTGTAAAAGTTGTCTGATTTCTTATTTTCACTAGTTTTATATGGGGAAAAGGATATTATTTTTATTACAATTATCTGATAGTAGATGACAGAATAATATTTCTTTCTGCAGAGTTAACAACACATCAGTTTAAGGATAATAGAAGCATTTGATCAACCAGGATATAACCATTACACAAGTAAAAATGGCTTAACTAAGTTACAATATTTATGCAAACTGTATATTTGCTTCTAGTACAAGTAATACTCGTAAGTACTTATTTACACATAAATATATGTACTATCTATACTGTCTATCTACTATGGCTGGCATAATTTCAGGATCCATGTTTGATGCCATTTGGTATTGTCAAGTTTATGGAGCAACTTGCTGAATACATAAGGTATTTATACCTAAATGCAGTTGAATGAATGAAATCAATGAATCGCTCTTCAAAGCCGATGAAGCCACATCAAATAGAGAAATCTTTTAATCCCTCGACTTTTATCTATTATTTAATTTAGATTTTACTAATAACATAAAACTTTAATACTTTGTCACTTTTAACATACTAATAAGGTTCTAAGACCTGTTTTTGTCCTTTTTTTTAGTAATTCATCACAAATTATAGATCTTATTTAGATTTTCAAAAATTCTAGGTGTAAAAGTAAACTCTGGTATTACATACATACCTTAGAGAGTAATTGTGTTCTGTGATACATAGTCTTATATTAATTAACTAAACTCATTAGTTTTCATTTTCCAATTTCGAATGTCATTGGCAATTTTACCATGCGACCACAAAAAAATAAAAAGGAAAAAAAGATATTATTCATATTATGTTAAACACTTGTGCATCGATGAGACGATATTTATTTTATTGTCTTGAAAACAAACAAGTATAAACTATTTTGCTATTAACTAATTTTGCTAGTTTGCTACCAAAAATTATTTTAAAGTATGAACAATTAAGCACAGACCTTATTCTTACAGTAGTGATGCAACTCGAAATCTGTTTTCACTCGATTCAATCGAGTGAATCTGTGTAACTCGGTACTCGAGTGAAAATAAATTTTACTCGAGTCCGCTTGCACTCGATGCTTCGCTTGATGGGGAAAGCTTGCGCATCGCTGTAGGAATCCGACTAGGAGCGGTGATTTGTCAACCCCATCAGTGCCCTTGTGGGAGCAGTGTCGACAAGTTTGCCACGGACTTTCTTGTAAGAAAAGTGCTGGTAGGTTTTCACGGCACGGTTCTTTGAACGATGTCTGGCTCTTGAAGGGCTCTTGTCTCTATAAATGTTCCTTCGGTAATAGAGCCTTGTGGAATATTTAGAGACGATGGCAGGAGACCCGACGGTATGACATTGGTCCCTTGGGAGAGAGATAAAGAGAAAAATCCCACACTAGGGGGATGCTACTTGCGTAGACACTTTGGCGGCCTCTCATCTCAGGGGTACCTAGTTTAGAGCTGGGGCGGCATCAGAGGCAGCTGAACAGATTAAGTGGCGCAAATATGAGTCTCTGAGAGATGACTACATATTTGTGCCATTTGCTGTAGAGACTATCGGTCCGTGGGGTCCACGTGCGGTGAAGTTCTTAAAGGAACTCCATCCGCGGCTGGACGTTGCTGCTGGTGATAACAGGGCTGGCTTTTTTCTCGCTCAAAGGCTAAGTATAGCCATTCAGCGGGGAAACGCAGCCAGCGTTCTTGGCACGATACCGCGGGGAGTAGGACTGTTTGATAATTAAATTACTAGTTTTAGTTTTTTTTATTATCGTTTTTAATATTGTATATAATAAAATATTGTATATTCTTAATTGAAAATAGATGATGATATCTACGGTCCACAGCCTTTACTTGCCACCCGGTGGACTGTGTGCTCGTTTGTCACCCTTATCCTATAAAAACACTCTTAGAGTTATAGAAATCCGTTAATAGCCGCGGTTGTATTATTGTTACTTGTTTGTATTTTCGTTACACTGTATAGAAATACACCGCCAAAAATAAACCCAATCAATAAGCTTTTACCCTTATCGAAAACTATAAAAACAATCGTCCCCCATCTGAAGGTCGTATAAACAAATAACATTTAGGGTGGATAATATAATAGAAATAAATGTATATTGTAGAAGAAAATTATATTATATCCAATATTAAAAAACTATAATATAGAAAAACTAAAACTAAAAATTCAAATTATCATACGATCCTACTCCCCCCGGTATCGTGCCAAGAACATATTATATAACATACATATCGCGTAGAAGAATAAATCCATAATGATTGCTTATAATAAATGAAATTTACGTTCTAATATTAACAGGGACTTAAAATACTGAACGAAAACGAAAATTAGAACATTTGGTGCGATCGGTGACGATAGGTGTTGTAAAGCACTCAATACGTTAGATTTTTTTGTAAAGTACTAGAAATGCTTGCAAGCGACGAACTATAAAATATTTGTTTATAATTTATTTATGTATTTGTTCTCTTATCCTAAATGTGTGCTCTGATGCTATATATTATGTACATTGAATGATTCTTGCATATCGTCATATTTCTAGTAAATTTAAAGTAAGAAGCGTTCTCGAATAACCGCCTCACCTACAAGAACATTATCGAGGTTTTATCCCTTTCTCGGGCAGTTGCACAAACATACACTCGTAGCACGCACCACGGTTCTTCGAATGCCTTTAACTTACTCACGAAATCGTGGTTTTATTCTATAACTTACAATGCTATTAACATTATTAATATTCCCTTTAATCACTCTTGGTAGGCTTAAATGCATGTACTACTCGTAATAGTGGTTCACGACAGTAGTCGAATGGCGGATTCTATCCCACGACCTTTGAGTTTACAGCTAGGCACTATCGGGCTATTGGTGCTTAAAAAAATAATTATAAAACTTAATTAAATCTTTGAAATTAGTCTTTGAAAACTAAATCCATATTTAATAGATAGCGTTCCTAAGAAAGTGTTTGAAGGTGCATGTTGCTATTTGCTAGCTGCCTGTATTAGAGTAAGAATTTCATAGTGTTAACTTTATTTTACTGTTCTTACTAGCGGGCAACACTATGAGCAAGTTTGTCTATGGCAATAACGCATGGCATGGTATGTGTTGAATGATTATTAGTTTTGTGATGTGAACTGTGAACTACCAATTTCTTTAAATAACAAAATAGAATATCTTGCAGTTGTAATTTGCTATATTTCATAGATATATATAGATGGATCTCGCTAGTTTAAAGATGAGTATGGAACGTTTTAACGGAAATATCTTCCGTCAGTGGAAATTTCAAATAAAATGTGCGTTAAAAGCAAAAGGCATTGATATCTTTAAACCAAAACCGGAGAAATCTGATGAAGAATGGTTAAAAAATGAAGACCATGTTCATAATCACGTCAGCAATAGAGTACAAGCAAATCGCACTGATTGAAAATTGTAATAGTGCCGCAAAAAATATGCAAAAATTGGAATCCATCTACGAGCAAAAATCAGAGTTCAATAAAATGATAATTCATGAAAGATTTTATCAATATAAAATGAGTCCTTCTGATTCAATGGCTCAACACATTTCAAAAGTTGAAGGATTGGCACAGCAATTGAATGAAAGTGGTGAAAGTTTAGTGAAACAGCAATTATTACTAAAATTCTCAGCACATTACCATCTAAGTATCGCTCATTGCGCCAGGCATGGATGTCATTAGATCCAAAACAACAAACCATACACAACCTCACTGCTCGATTGCTTGATGAAGAAAACAATTTATCATCAGAAGAACAAAATGAGATTGCCCTTGTAACACAACAGGAAAAATCAGTCAAAAATACCTCAAAAGGTCATCGCTTTATTTGTTACAACTGTGGCAAACGTGGACACTTTGCTCGACAGTGTCACAAAAGTGGACACAAAAGAAAACCGATTTAGTTGAAAACCATAGCAACATGCTAGCATTTCATGCAGAAAGTGTGAGTATTGTTAACAGCTCAAGTGATGACATCTGGCTATTAGACAGTGGGGCATCAGCTCATATGACATTTAGGAAATATTTTTTTAATGATCTACAACAATTCAATGATGATACCTATAGATGTGTAAAATTAGGTAATTAACAAGATCTTAAAGTGTGTTGAATAGGAACAGTAGTAATTAAGAAATGCATAAAGGGAAAGTGGCAGGATAATATATTGAAAGAAGTTTTTTTTGTCCCTGAATTAAGAAGAAACCTATTCTCAGAAGGTGCCATTATGCGCCTAGGTTATGAAATAATAAAAAAGAGCAATAATGCTTTTATTTACAAGAACAAAAACTTTGTTTTGAGTGCAACACAAAGTTCAAACAACTTATATGAAATAAACTTTAAAACTGTAATAAGTGCTAATTGTAATACAGTGCAAAAATCACAAGACACTATAAAGCTGTGGCATGAGAGATTTGGTCACTTAAATATAAATGAAATAAAAAATATGATTAAAAGTGGATTATTACAATGTGCTGATGAATGTATTGATCAATTTGTCCGTGAAGCAAGTATTTATGGAAAGCAAAACCGTTTTCCATTTCAAGCATCACACCGAGCCCAATTAAGCCCAGGGGATTTGGTCTACAGTGATGTTTGTGGTACAATAAGTGAAACTTCAAAAGGTATGAAATATTTTATTCTATTTAAAGATGCAGCCTCAAGTTTTCTGCATGTTTATCTTATGAGACACAAAAGTGAAGCATTGGAACATTTTAAGTCATATAATGCCTTAATAATGAATAAGTTTGGCCATAATGTACGTGCTTTACATTCTGATAACGGCAAGCAGTATGTCAATAATGATTTTAAAGAGTACATGTCTCATAATGGAATAATTCATGAATGCACAGCTCCTTACACCCCACAGCAAAATGGACGTGCTGAACGAGAACTCCACACTATTATCGAAAGTTCACAGACAATGCTTCATGGAAAAAAATTACCTCTAAATTTGTGGGCTGAGGCTATAAATTGTACAGTGTGCATAATTAATCGAACTACTTCCAGTCAAACTACAAATAAATCACCATTTGAAATTTGTATGGGAACAAAACCAAATTTAAATCATCTCAGAGTATTTGGTTCTTATGGCTATGTTCATGTGCTTGATGGTTGCAGAAGTAAGTTAGATAAGAAAAGTAATAAAATGATTTTGGTGGGCCATGACAATGAAAATTGTAGGATGTATAATCCAAATACACATAAAATAAAAATATCTCGAGATGTGATATTTGATGAGAGTCTTGAATCTAAAACCAATAAACATACTATAATTGAAGTAGGAGATTCTGATTCAGTACGAAACATTCAAGAGTTGCAATCGATACAACCATTGGCAACAGTATCTATGTTAACATCAAACCAGCGTTTGTAACAGAATTACCTGTACCACTTACCTATGATAGTGCAATTAATGGTCAAAATTCAGACAACTGGAAGCTGGCTATTGAAGAAGAGTTGAAAGCTCATGAGCTTAATGAGACATGGACAATAGTTGATAAAGCTGATAAAAGGTTAAAATATAAAGGATAAAATCTTTTAAATGGGTGTTCAGAATTAAAATAAATAAAACAGGTGAATTAGAAAGATACAAAGCAAGGCTTAATTACGTCCTCCATGGTGGCACTACTCCGGAGGCGTGGAGCAGAAGTGCGGTGGTCTTGTTGTTCAAGAAAGGCGACAACTTCCCCTCTTTCCAATTTCCCTTCTGAGCCGCGTCTACGTGCTGTTTTCGAGAGTCATTACGAATCGTCTCGCATGCAGACTCGACGACTTCCAGCCTCCCGAACAAGCCGGTTTCCGAAGAGACTTTAGTACCATGGACCACATACACACCCTTCGGCAAATTGTACAGAAGACAGAAGAGTACAATCTGCCACTTTGCCTTGAATATGTGGACTATAAGAAAGCCTTTGATTCCGTCGAAATTTGGACGGTGCTACAGTCCCTTCAGCGGTGCCAAGTTGACTGTCGGTATATCGAAGTGCTGAAGTGTTTGTACAGTAGGGCTACGATGGCTATCCGAGTACAGAGCCAGAATACGAAACCTACCCAACTGCAGAGAGGTGTAAGACAGGGTGACGTTATATCGCTGCATTGGAAGACGTTTTCAAGCTACTGGACTGGAAAGGATACGGTATTAACATCAATGGCGGGTACATCACTCATTTTCGATTTGCCGACGATATAGTCCTTATGGCAGAATCGCTGGAGGACCTAAGCACTATGCTCAATGACCTCAATAGTGTCTCCCAACGGATAGGTCTTAAGATGAACATGGACAAAACAAAGATCATGTTTAATGTCCATGTCACACCTATGCCAGTAGTTGTTGGGAGCACTAAGCTCGAAGTTGTTGACGGGTATGTTTACCTGGGATAAATAGTCCGACTAGGTAAGTCCAACTGCGACCGAGAGGTCAATTGACGGATTCAACTCAGCTGGGCAGCGTTCGGGAAATTACGACACATCTTTTCTTTAGGTATACCTCAAAACCTGAAAACTAGATTGTACAACCAGTGCGTATTGCCAGTGAAGACTCATGGATCTGAGACGTGGTCCTTCACTGCTGGCCGTATGAGGACGCTCAAGGTTGCTCAGCGAGCTATGGAGAGGGCTATGCTCGGAGTTTCTCTGCGTGATAAACTTAGAAATGAGGATACCGCAGTAGAACCATAGTAACCGACATAGCCCAATGGATTAGTAAGCTGAAGTGGCAATGGGCCGGTCATATAGCTCGAAGAACCGACAACCGATGGGGAAAAAAGGTTCTCGAGTGGCAGCCTCGTACCGGTAGGCGAAGTGTAGGGCGACCCCCCACTAGATGGAGTGACGACCTGGTAAGACATGCAGGAAGTCGATGGATGCAGGTGGCTCAGGTCCGTGCTTTGTGGCATTCCTTGGGGGAGGCCTATGTTCAGCAGTGGACTTGCGAAGGGCTGTAATGATGATGATGATGATGAAAGCAAGGCTGTGTGCTCGAGGCTTTAATCAAGTAAAGGATGATGATTACTCAGAAACATTTGCTCCAACAACTAGATACGATTCCATCAGAATTTTACTCAGTCTTGCTGCCAAGTACAACTATGAAATCATTCAGTTTGAAATAAAATCAGCATTTTTGTATGGTGAACTCAAAGAAGATATATTTATGGAAATTCCTAAAGGTGTTATTGCTGAAGAAGGAAAGGTATGTAAACTAAACAAGTCCCTGTATGGCCTCAAGCAGGCACCTCGCTGCTAGAACACCAAATTTACAGCTTTTTGGAAGTCATATGGATTTAACCAGTGTAAATCAGATAGCTGTGTTTTCATAGGTAAAGTTCATAATGAAAAGGTGTTATTAATATTGTTTGTGGACGATGGCCTTTACTTTTCATCAAACAAGTCCGTTTTAAATTCAGTAACAAATATATAGAAATCTAAATTTGATGTTAAAATCTTAGAGCTAAATTACTTTGTTGGTCTAGAAATTAATAAAACTCAGAATTCTATATGTATAACCCAAACAAGTTACATAAAAAGTAGTTAAAATTTTAGTATGTCAGATGCAAGCTCATGTAATACTCAATTGATTATAATGTATCGTATTATGTAAAAGATGTACACGATACTGTTAATTTTCCATATCGAGAGCCTCAGTATCCCATCCAGATATTTCATTCTCGGTCAATGTTGTGAGTCGCTTTGTGAATAATCCAAGTATTGAACATGTTAAAGCTGTAAAACATATTATAAAGTATTTAATTGCTACAAAAAGTACTGGAATGGAGTTTAAAGGCGATAGTGAACTTGTTGGATACTGAAATGCAGATTATGCTAATGATTTAGATTCCAGAAAATCTACAACTGGTTACATTTTTATCATGAACAATGGCCCTGTCACTTGGGCGAGAAAAAAGCAACAAACAGTTGCTTTGTCCACTATGGAAGCTGAATTCATGGCTGCCTGCGATGCAACAAAAGATTTTTTGTGGTTAAGATAATTTTTAATAGATATTGGTGAATATACTCAACAATTCATTGTATTATGTGTAGACAATCAATCTGCTATAAAGCTAATAACTAATCCAGTGTACCATCAGAGGTCAAAACATATTGATGTTAAGTACAATTTCATACGTGAAAAGGTAGAGCAAGTTATTGTAAACATCAAGTATATTAGTAGCTTGAATCAATTAGCTGATTTCTTGACAAAAGCTCTCCCTATACAAAATTCATACTGAATGGAAACAAACCTTGTCAATTAAGTTTATATAATTAATTAGAGTTTTAAATATTTTTTTCAAACATTTCATTTCTTGTTTTGTTTATAAAATATTAATTTAGTTATTCCTTTATCTGTTTACTGTAATAACTTTATAAAATTGTTAATTTAAAGTTAATATGAAATTAGTAGAACATTAGAGTAAGAATTTCATAGTGTTAACTTTATTTTACTACGGGCAACACTGTGAGCAAGTTTGTCTATGGCAATAACGCATGGCATGTGTTGAAAGATTATTAGTTTTATGGTGTGAACTGTGAACTACCAATTTCATTAAATAACAAAATAGAATATCTTGCAGTTGTTATTTACTATTCATAACACTCAACAGCCTGGTATATTAACGAGGTATTCTATTCTATTCAGGGTGGATTTAACGAAACCAATTTATTCACGACACACCAGGGATATATTATTCCTCGATATAAATCTCGAGTAAAGTCGTTATCGTTTTTCTGTACAATCTAAAATATAGCTGCGCTTAGAATAAATATACGCAGTAATGTTTTCTTATTTATGAATACTACACATTTAAATAAAAGTAGTTTTACGGATTTTATCGCGTATATTAACTTATTTTATATTCCCACGTTTCGAGTACTTTACATTATGGTCACGGGGAGACTGAGGTATTTGACGTCCCAATGTCATAGTTAACCACGGTTACCTCAGATTAAAAATATTAATTTTGTTCCGATCTACGCAGTATGAACTTACAGTATCTTCAAGTCTTGCAGTTGTACGCTTGGGTTGGGATTTAATTTTATTAATTATAGGATTCCAAGCAGATGGTAACAGTCATCATCTCTATTGAAATTAGGATGTTTTTGATTTCAATAGCCTCGCGAAGAATGTTGGATAAGATGGAAGGAATCGGTGTTCTTTAGGAGAGGATTTGTGGTCTATGAAATCTAATGTAGTGACGCGGGCGATCCTGTACATGTTCGCAGACTGCAGACTTCCCGAGCGTCGATTCTTCACATCAGCTATGTGTTCTTTAACGCGGGTTTTATTGATCTTTAGTTTGTTCTATATAGAGAGACCACATTCACAATCAAGCTTGTACACTCCTGCATCTTGCAGAGGACATTACACAATGATGGTAAAACTGACTAATGTTCTTCGGCGGCTTGAAGTATGTTTTAATGGAAGCACGCTTCAGGATGTAGCCAATCTTGTCAGTGACACCTCTGACATATGGCAGTACAGCAGGCACTCGCTCGACTGTGGCGGCTTCACTCGTTCACTGTGACGTAGGCGTGGGACGAAGCTCATTGTCGTGCAAAACTTTTTGACGTGTTGGAGCTCGGCGGCCAGGTGTTTACTGTCACAGATCCCTCGTGCTCTCTGGAAAAGATTTATCACGGTAGCTAACTGTGAAGATAGTGATGAGTCACCGTTTAAATATCTATCTGTATGGGTCTTTTTCTATACAACTGTGAAGGATGGTGACTCATCACCATCCTTCTGTATAAAGTTGCAAGCGGTGAGCCGTCATGAAATAATGTCCTGCTCTCTGAGGATGCCAAGCTTTTTAGAGGTCAATTTAGCCTTCCGCTCAAAGTGACCACGAAACTACACATCATTCGATATATCGAGGCCAAGGATTCCGATGTTAGCTGAGGCAGTAAAGGAGAGCACAGAAATTGAAGATACGACAAAGGGTTCTTTTAGCGGTAAACGCAAACCTGTGTCTTCTGAGGGTTAAAATGGACTAGATTTAGTCGTGCCCAATCCGAGACACAAGTTTGTTCCGGTACTCGATGACGTGATCCCAAGAAATATTGGCACAGCTGGTGTAAAATGCATCACCTGTGCTGTCGTCCATATAGCAATGAATGCTACTGGATATCATTATTAGATATGCAGAAAGAACTGCGTAGTGATAGCACAGTCTTGTGGAACACCAGCATTGATAGCGTAAACAGAGCATGAACCATCTACGACGACCTTGATGTTCCAATCTTCAAGGAAACTGGTGATCCAATTGCACAATTTCTCGGGAAGCCCATAGGAAGGAAGCTTCGAAAGTAGCGCTTTGTGCCAAACCCGATCGAAGGCCAGCGCTATGTCTAAACTAACGGCCAAGGTCTCCCCTCGGAGTTTACTGCCTCCGCCCATCTATGAGTCAGGTATACCAGAAGATCACCAGCTGATAGACCCCGACGAAAACCGTATTGGCGGTCACAAATCCACTGGTGATCCTCAATGTATCTTTTGAGCTGGCAGTTTATAATGGATTCCATTATTTTGGAGAACAAGGAGGTAATGGCGAAAGGCCTGCAATTGGACGGGTCTGAGCGGTCGCCTTTTTTAGGGATCGGGTGGACCAAAGCTGCCTTCCATAAATTCGAGACTTCGCCTAGGGAGTAGGAGTACCGAAAAAGACGCATATTAAAACTGGTGTACACTCAAGAGCACACGTCTTCAGCACAATGGGAGGGACTCCATCAGGCCCACTCGACTTGTACTTGACAGGGAGAGGAGTACTTTGCGAACCGAGTGCTGTGTAAGCCGCACATCTGGCATGGCGCACTTACACCGCGGGATGGTCAGCAGTGTGCTTCCCCCATAATCGAGAGTCGAGTTGGATGCAAAGAGACAGCCTAATAGATCGGCTTTCTCCTTTGCGGCATGGGCCAGTGAGTCGTCCTCCCTGTGCAGAGATGGGAGAGATGGCTGACAGAAGTTCCCTTGGATAACCTTGGCGAGAGATCAGAATGCACGGGTTCCCGAAAGACGGAGAACAAGTTTCTCGCTAATTCTGCCGGTGTTCCCTGACTTTGCCTTGGCAATGACTCTTGAAGGACCTGGAGGTGGAAGCGCATCTGCAGCGTTGCTTGAGTTAAATACACTTATTATAGCTTTAATCCGTGTAGTGGCAGTATAAGAATATCCAATACCCCGTATCGTCCCGTGGGTGTCGTAAGAGGCGACAGAGGGAAATTGAAACAGGTTATGGGCAGCAGCATCTTCCCGATAATAACTCAAAACAATAAAAAAATGCGGTTGTCAACCCGCCTGCCAAGCGTGGCTACTATGGGAAAATCCCCTATGGGGCAATCTATGGGGAGGCCTATGTTCAGCAGTGGACTTGCGAAGGGCTGTAATGATGATGATGATGATGAAAGCAAGGCTGTGTGCTCGAGGCTTTAATCAAGTAAAGGATGATGATTACTCAGAAACATTTGCTCCAACAACTAGATACGATTCCATCAGAATTTTACTCAGTCTTGCTGCCAAGTACAACTATGAAATCATTCAGTTTGAAATAAAATCAGCATTTTTGTATGGTGAACTCAAAGAAGATATATTTATGGAAATTCTAAAGGTGTTTGCTGAAGAAGAAAGGTATTTAAACCAAAAGTCCCTGTATGGCCTCAAGCAGGCACCCTGCTGTGGAACACCAAATTTACTTTTTTTGAAGTCATATGGATTTAATTAGTGTAAATCAGATACCTGTGTTTTCATAGGCAATGTTCATAATGAAAAGGTGTTTTAATATTGTTTGTGGAGGATGGCCTTTACTTTTCATCAAACAAGTCCGTTTTAAATTCAGTAACAAATATATAGAAATCTAAATTTGATGTTAAAATCTTAGAGCTAAATTACTTTGTTGGTCTAGAAATTAATAAAACTCAGAATTCTATATGTATAACCCAAACAAGTTACATAAAAAGTAGTTAAAATTTTAGTATGTCAGATGCAAGCTCATGTAATACTCCAATTGATTATAATGTATCGTATTATGTAAAAGATGTACACGATACTGTTAATTTTCCATATCGAGAGGCAGCCTCAGTATCCCGTACAGATATTTTATTCTCGGTCAATGTTGTGAGTCGCTTTGTAAATAATCCAAGTATTGAACATGTTAAAGCTGTAAAACATATTATAAAGTATTTAATTGCTACAAAAAGTACTGGAATGGAGTTTAAAGGCGATAGTGAACTTGTTGGATACTGAAATGCAGATTATGGTAATGATTTAGACTCCATAAAATTAACAACTGGCTACATATTTATCATGAACAATGGCCCTGTCACTTGGGCGAGCAAATAGCAACAAACAGTTGCTTTGTCCACTATGGAAGCTGAATTCATGGCTGCCTGTGATGCAACAAAAGAAGTTTTGTGGTTAAGACAATTTTTAATAGATATTGGTGAATATATTCAACAATCCATTGTATTATATGTAGACAATCAATCTACTATAAAGCTAATAAATAATCCAGTGTACCATCAGAGGTCAAAACATATTGTACAATTTCATACATGAAAAGGTAGAGGTATTGTAAACATCAAGTATATTAGTACCTTGAATCAATTAGCTGATTTCTTGACAAAAGCTCTCCTACAAAAAATTCATACTGAATGGAAACAAACCTTGTCAATTAAGTTTATATAATTAATTAGAGTTTTAAATATTTTTTTCAAACATTTCATTTCTTGTTTTGTTTATAAAATATTAATTTAGTTATTCCTTTATCTGTTTACTGTAATAACTTTATAAAATTGTTAATTTAAAGTTAATATGAAATTAGTGGGAGCATTAGAGTAAGAATTTCATAGTGTTAACTTTATTTTACTAGCGGCAACACTGTGAGCAAGTTTGTCTATGGCAATAACGCATGGCATGTGTTGAAAGATTATTAGTTTTATGGTGAACTGTGAACTACCAATTTCATTAAATAACAAAATAGAATATCTTGCAGTTGTTATTTGCTATATTTCATAACACTCAACAGCCTGGTATATTAACGAGGTATTCCTATTCTATTCAGGGTGGATTTAACGAAACCAATTTATTCACGACACACCAGGATATATTATTCCTCGATATAAATCTCGAGTAAAGTCGTATCGTTTTTCTGTACAATCTAAATATAGCTGCGCTTAGAATAAATATACGCGAGTAATGTTTTCTTACATTTACGCGAATACTACACATTTAAATAAAAGTAGTTTTACGGATTTTATCGCGTATATTAACTTATTTTATATTCCTGACGTTTCGAGTACTTTACAACACCCATGGTCACGGGGAGACTGAGGTATTTGACGTCCCAATGTCATAGTTAACCACGGTTACTCCAGATTAAAAATATTAATTTTTGTTCCGATCTACGCAGTATGAACTTACAGTATCTTCAAGTCTTGCAGTTGTACGCTTGGGTTGGGATTTAATTTTATTAATTATAGGATTCCAAGCAGATGGTAGCACCAGTCATCATCTCTATTGAAATTAGGATGTTTTTGATTTCAATAGCCTCGCGAAGAATGTTGGATAAGATGGAAGGAATCGGTGTTCTTTAGAGAGGATTTGTGGTCTATGAAATCTAATGTAGTGACGCGGGCGATCCTGTACATGTTCGCAGACTGCAGACTTCCCGGAGCGTCGATTCTTCACATCAGCTATGTGTTCTTTAACGCGGGTTTTATTGATCTTTTAGTTTGTTCTATATAAGAGAGACCACATTCACAATCAAGCTTGTACACCCTGCATCTTGCAGAGGGACATTACACTTGGCTGATGGTAAAACTGACTAATGTTCTTCGGCGGCTTGAAGTATGTTTTAATGGAAGCACGCTTCAGGATGTAGCCAATCTTGTCAGTGACACCTCTGACATATGGCAGTACAGCAGGCACTGCTCGACTGTGGCCGGCTTCACTCGTTCACTGTGACGGGTGGGACCCGAAGCTCATTGTCGCAAAACTTGCTTGACGTGTTGGAGCTCGGCGGCCAGGTGTTTACTGTCACAGATCCCTCGTGCTCTCTGGAAAGATTTATCCACGGTAGCTAACTGTGAAAGATAGTGATGAGAGTCACCGTTTAAATATCTATCTGTATGGGTCTTTTTCTATACAACTGTGAAGGATGGTGACTCTCATCACCATCCTTCGCCTTGTAAAGTTAAAGCGGTGAGCCGTCATGAAATAATGTCCTGCTCTGCTGAGGATGCCAAGCTTTTTAGAGGTCAATTTAGCCTTCCGCTCAAAGTGACCACGAAACTACACATCATTCGATATATCGAGGCCAAGGATTCCGATGTTAGCTGAGGCAGTAAAGGAGAGCACAGAAATTGAAGAGAACGACAAAGGGTTCTTTTAGCGGTAAACACGCAAACCTGTGTCTTCTGAGGGTTAAAATGGACTAGATTTAGTCGCCCAATCCGAGAGACAAGTTTGTTCCGGTACTCGATGACGTGATCCCAAGAAATATTGGCACAGCTGGTAAAATGCATCACCTGTGCTGTCGTCCGCATAGCAATGAATGCTACTGGATATCATTATTATTGATATGCAGAAAGAACTGCGTAGGTGATAGCACGCAGTCTTGTGGAACACCAGCATTGATAGGTTTAAACAGAGCATGAACCATCTACGACGACCTTGATGTTCCAATCTTCAAGGAACTGGTGATCCAATTGAACAATTTCTCGGGAAGCCCATAGAAGAAAGCTTCGAAAGTAGCGCTTTGTGCCAAACCCGATCGAAGGCCAGCGCTATGTCTAAACTAACGGCCAAGGTCTCCCCTCGGAGTTTACTGCCTCCGCCCATCTATGAGTCAGGTATACCAGAAGATCACCAGCTGATAGACCCCGACGAAAACCGTATTGGCGGTCACAAATCCACTGGTGATCCTCAATGTATCTTTTGAGCTGGCAGTTTATAATGGATTCCATTATTTTGGAGAACAAGGAGGTAATGGCGAAAGGCCTGCAATTGGACGGGTCTGAGCGGTCGCCTTTTATAGGGATCGGGTGGACCAAAGCTGCCTTCCATAAATTCGAGACTTCGCCTAGGGAGTAGGAGTACCGAAAAAGACGCATATTAAAACTGGTGTACACTCAAGAGCACACGTCTTCAGCACAATGGGAGGGACTCCATCAGGCCCACTCGACTTGTACTTGACAGGGAGAGGAGTACTTTGCGAACCGAGTGCTGTGTAAACCGCACATCTGGCATGGCGCACTTACACCGCGGGATGGTCAGCAGTGTGCTTCCCCCATAATCGAGAGTCGAGTTGGATGCAAAGAGACAGCCTAATAGATCGGCTTTCTCCTTTGCGGCATGGGCCAGTGAGTCGTCCTCCCTGTGCAGAGATGGGAGAGATGGCTGACAGAAGTTCCCTTGGATAACTTGGCGAGAGATCAGAATGCACGGGTTCCCGAAAGACGGAGAACAAGTTTCTCGCTAATTCTGCCGGTGTTCCCTGACTTTGCCTTGGCAATGACTCTTGAAGGACCTGGAGGTGGAAGCGCATCTGCAGCGTTGCTTGAGTTAAATACACTTATTATAGCTTTAATCCGTGTAGTGGCAGTATAAGAATATCCAATACCCCGTATCGTCCCGTGGGTGTCGTAAGAGGCGACAGAGGGAAATTGAAACAGGTTATGGGCAGCAGCATCTTCCCGATAATAACTCAAAACAATAAAAAAATGCGGTTGTCAACCCGCCTGCCAAGCGTGGCTACTATGGGAAAATCCCCTATGGGGCAATCTATGGGGGAGGCCTATGTTCTGCAGGAACTTTTATAGACTGTAATGGGTTGATGGATGGATTATAGCTTTATTTTGATAATAAATCATTCATTAAAATTACTTCAGCGCGATATCGATTCGAGGTGGGGCAAAGTAATAAACTTTATTAACTAAGACGCCATGTTGTATAGCTCTACACGCAAATACGATTTATATGTTGCAGTCGAAATTACTTCAGCGCAAAATCAAGGATTTCGCTTAAAGCGAAGTGTGAAATGGATACGGCATTTTGACGTAAGAGCTCGTGATAACGACAATGTGTATTATATTACTTATAACCGTGTAGTGGCGGTATAGTATCGCTTATCTCATATCACTCCGTGGGTGCCGTAAAAGGAAAAAAACCTGCAGATGGGCAGCAGTGTCATTCTAATCCCAAAAATAACAATGTCACCCTCAGTCTTTAACTTCGACAGTTGACTCTTTCCTCAGTCATTTTTTCAATACGAGCTATATTGAAGTTTTGTAAGTCTCACCGCATGCATAAGGGGATATGTTTGTTCGGTTGTCTGTCTGCTATCGTATCTGTTGAAGAATGCAGCTTTTCTCGTCTAACAGTCATGACATTAAGAGTGTAATCGAAAAAAAATTTGGGTTTTCGACGGGTCTTGCAAACTTAGCTACAACCGCATGAACAATTTCCACGAGCTTGTTCTTAATGTCGTCTACATTAAAAATGATTTTGTAATTCGAGCTGAAAGTTTTCGGCGCTATGGATTAGAACACGAGGGACGGGACTTGTTTTATAAATGTCTCTTTACAATGAGTTACATGCTGTTACTTTATATTCATCAATATCCTTATAACCCCTCTCAAGTCAACTACAGAACATGGGCCTGCCAAAAGAAATATCTCAAAATATGACCCTTCTTTTTATAGAGTAAGGGTTGCAAACAAGCATAAAGACCATCTGATAGTAAGTGGATGCTCGTACATAGACATCTACATCTATCCTCGATTAAAATTAAAATGTAGATGCGTTGTCACCCCTTGAGGATTAAGAAGGAATGTCTCGTTTTCAGTTTAAAAGTGTCTCCAGTTCTTTACACTCACCGTACGGCACACAGTAGCATTAAACCCTTTTTTCTTTGTTATAACACTCTTTTAACCGAATTAAATAAGGAGGAAGTTCTCAATTCGACTGTATTTTTTATTAGTACTACCAAATAATTTTTTTCTAGGTGAACCGATTTTAATGATCTTTTAATGAATTTTTATTTGAAAGCTGGTGATTCTCATGTGGTCACATAAGCCACAGTAAGTGGTTGCTGTGGCCCATACAATAATTGTTCGTTTCACAAAATAAGAAGATCAGTGTAGCAAGCGTAGGAAACACTAATGTAAAAGGCAGTACTATTAGATATTCTGTGGTAAAAGGGTCAGACATAGGAAATGTTTTCATATACGTCGGTGAGGCTAGAATCCATTTACGCTTATCCACTTTCATTTTACCCGTAAAGCCGCACGGATTATGGCGTTCCTCATTCGTAAGAACAACGGTGCAAAGTTGTTGTTTTGTTTTTTTAGTCGAAAAACTATTGCGTAACCGTATTTCTCTGAGTTTTGCGGTGGTAGAGCCACGCTACAGCTGTATTATGGTTGTAGCATGAATTTGGCGGCTCAACCGGGGAAGTACCACGCTCTCACAGAATACCAGCGTAAAATAGCAGTTTAATGCTGCTGTGTTTCGTATGGTGAGTGCAGGTGACCGGAGATCCTTTTTACTGAAAACAAAGCATTCCATCTTAGTCCTTAGGGGTGACAACGCATCTGCATTTTGATTCTTAACCGAGGATAGAAGTTGATATCTATGGGTCTCAGCATCCACTTTCCATCAGGTGGAGTGTGTTCTTATTATATAAAGTAAGTTTATATCAATTCATAGCAGGAGGCATAGGCCTCCCTATAGAATGCCTCATAGTGAGGACTTTGCCATGGTTTCCACGCTTGGCAATTTTTAATAGTTTTGAGTTGTTTTCAGGAAAATACTGCTGCCCATCTCCTGGTTTGTTTTCCTCTGTCGCCTCTTACGACACACACGGGACGATATGGGTTAGTGGATATTCTTAGACCGATACTACTCGGTACACTGATATAATATGTAAAAGGTTTACATATAATATCATTCCCATCAGCCATCGCGCATTATAAGCAATAAGTATTATAAATAACAGTCTCCTTTGTCATGAAAATCCGCATAAAATAATAAATTTTAAGCTCGGAGGAGAATTGGACCCGGGAGAAATATTTCGATGATAAATCCGATTATCCAGCGGCCTGCCTAGAAATGGAGTCAAAATTTAATTTTTGCCCAAATTTATATCTTTTATGACTTTTAATGCATAAGATAATACCATTAATTTATATTAGTGATAAAGCATTTTTGAGACTTTAAAATTATAAGCGAACGTACTTGTAGGCCTATTACTGTCGCTAAATAGCAGTGCTTGCACTGCTGTGTTTGGGTCTGAAGGGAATAGAAAGCCTGTATAATTAGAGGCTGTGAGGCATTCCATCTTAGTCCTCAGAGGTGACAACGCCTCTTTAGCCTCCTTTGTTTGAAGTTAGCTGTAGGTATCCATGTACTGTAGTAGCCACTTCCCATCATGTAGTGTAAGTTCGTTTGTCTCTGTAGTTTAGAAGAGTTTTATATAGAAATCATCTTCTCTATTGAAATTAGGATAATTTTAATATCAGTAACCACACGGATCTTCCTTGGTAGGGATCGGTGTTCTTGTGTAATGATTTGTGGTCTGTATTTTATAGAGCACAAATTAATATTTAACACAGCAATTTCAAGCATTATTTCTAGAAAATGTTTAAAAAAATAACTCGTAACAACCTTATTGCATGAAGTTGATAGATGCAGGTGACTCTAGACGGGGTTTTTAAATAGATATTTTTAATAGAATATCGTAACAAGAACTTGTGTTTCTCCGTCTAATATGGGATTTGGACGTTTACTGTTACTGTTGGTTTAATTAGTAAGGACGGTAAAAGCAGCAAACGGTCAGTCTTATGGTAACGGTAGCTGTATGTGGCTTATATACACACCTACATTTATTTTCGATTAGGAACCAAAATGCATTTGCATTATCACTCATGGTGACTTACATGAATTGGTTAGTTACCAGTAAAAAGTGTCTCCGATTCTTGACACTCACCATATCAAACACAACAGTATTACACATATTTACAGTAAGTATTTCGTGGTATACGTGGTAGAGATATGATGCAGCTGTATTATTGTTGTAGCACGAATGGGTTCGGCTTCACCGGTAAAGAGCCAAGCTCTCACAGAATACCAGCGTGAAATAACAGCTTCATGCTGCTATGATTCGTATGGTGAGAACCGAAAACCCTTTTTAACCGACTTCAAAAAGGAGGAGGTTCTCAATTCCAGTATATGTTTTTTTTTGTATGTATGTTACGGGATATCTTCGCAGATTGTAAACCAATTTTGATGATTATTTTTTTATTAAATAGCTTATACTTGAAGGATGGTTTTAAAATGTTCCACCCTTAAGGGTAATAAATAAAGAACTTTTTATTTTAGCAATTTGAAGTCGGTTTTACTTTTTGTTAAAAGTTATGATTATTAATAGAAACGAGACAGTAGTTCTCAGGAGTGACGGTAGATGTAGATGTCTATGGGCCACAACATCCACTTACCATCAATTGGACTGTGTGAAGGAGTAGTTTGTCTCTTTATTCTATAAAAAAATCACGTCGGTGTTTTGCAAGTACGGTCCTTTCCCGCCAGTTTGTGCTGCAATTACTCAACCTCTTATAAAATTACCACGGAAGTTCTCTAAACGTTAACACAAAGTCATTTACTTAAGACGATACTGTATTTAGCCATCATCATCATCATCATCATTATCATTACAGCCCTTCACAAGTCCACTGCTGAACATAGGCCTCCCCCACGGAATGCCACAAAGCACGGTCCCGAGCCACCTACATCCATTGACTTCCTGCATGACTTACCAGGTCGTCACTCCATCTAGTGGGGGAACGCCCTACACTTCGCCTGCCGGTACGAGGCTACCACTCGAGAACCTTTCTTCCCCATCGGTTGTCGGTTCTACCAGGTTTTACTCGTCCGTTTCCCGCGAGACAAGTATCAGGTAGACCCACGAGGAAAAAGTGAAATTGGTGAGACGTTCCTTAACGAGCGTGACTTTACTCCTTTGGTTGTAAATAACGCTCATATATTCTACGTGACTCCTACTACTTAGAATAGAAATATCAAGCGACACGTGTTAAATGTAAGAGATGTATTTGCATACCGTCAGTACCCGGTGCTTTGAACCTAAGACAAACGTCACCGCTTTCAGTGTAAATATTGTGGTCTTATTCTCTTAGCTTAGTCTACTTTATACGTGGTGGAGCCATGCTGCAGCTATATTATTTGTAGAGCTGTAGCACCAATGGGTCGGCTCGACCCATTGGTGCTACAAAGGACCACGCTCTCACAGAATACCAGCGTAAAATGGCAGCTTGACACTGTTGTGTTTCGTATGGTGAGTGTAGAGAACCGGACACCTATTTTACTGGAAAAGAGGCATTCCATCTTAGTCCTCACGGGTGACGACGCATCCGCATTTTGATTCTTTATTGAGGATAAATGTAGATGTTTATGGGTCACAGCAACCACTTACGATCAGGTGGACTGTGTGCTCGTTTGTCACCCTATCCTATAAAAAAAAACTTTTCTGCCTTATCCTCTGGCATCTAAATTTCCATTCTTATCTTATAAATTTTTAATGAAACACCAACAGAAAAAGATTTCATTGTCGGCACATTTAAACTGTCAGTTGTTAGAGAAAACGCTTGAACGATTTTCTTTTCGAAGCAATTAAAAACTTTCTAACGACTAAATACAGGATAGCTCTTGATCAGCGCCAGTAATATCCCTTACAAAGCTTTTTTTTAAACTTATAAATAACAACAACATTAAAATACTTTGTGTGATAAATGGAAAATTAGAGGTGATTAATTTGATGCTATTTGTGAACCGGTCAGCTTAAAATACACATTCAGAAGGAGGATTAAGTTTATTTTATTTAAGATAATTAATAGAATCAAGCGTTACTTTGCGGAAATCGATTGAATAAAGATGTAAAAAAAAAGAAAAAAAAAGCTTAAAATTCCTCCTGTATGGTTGAAGTCCACAGCTGAACATAGGCCTCCCTATTGATTACCCTATATTTCGCCACAATTGTCACGCTTGAAGTTTTATTATTTTCAGTCGTTATCAGGAAGATGCTGCTGCCCATCTCCTGTTTCAGTTTCCCTCTGTCGCCTCTTACAACGCCCACGAAACGATATGGGCTAGTGGATATTCTTACACCGCCACTACTCGTTTAGGATGAACATCAAGACCCACTTATTTGTCCAAAAACAAATTTAACAAATAATTATGTAACACAATGCAGTATATATAAGTAATTAAATTAAACAGTTTTGATAAATGTTTATTTTTATATTTTTGTCTGATATAATATTTTTTATTGAAATACTAACAAGCAAAACAAACGAGCATATAATCCACCTAATGGTAAGTGGATGCTCTGGTCCATAGACATACGTCTATCCTCGATTAAGAATCAAAACGCAGATGCGTTGTCACCCTGCAGGACTTGCATGGTAGGAGACAATTATATCCCGGGGAAAGGAGAAATTGTTTATCCTCGCTTAGTTTTATCCACCCTTAGAGCATGGGCACACCGGTGGATATAATATCCACAGTAGATAAAATGGGAGATAGACTTAGACTTAGATAGATTTTTGTATGAATATAAACTTAAGCCCACGTCCAATGAACTAGGATAAAATTGTCCCTTTAAAATGTCAAAAAACCATAATTTTTTATCTTTCATTTGGCTCCGTGCTACAGACGGGGGATATATGTCTACTTGTTATGTCAAACGGGGATATAGTTCTCCCCGTCGCCGTGCATTGGCATAAGGACAAGATAATTTTATCTCTTGTCAATGAATATAATCAGGGGATAAATTTTTATCCCCAGCCCATGCTAGCCGCGCTGAGGACTATAATGGAATGCCTTGTTTCCAGCAAAATGGTCTCGGTTCTCTTCACTTACTATTTGAAAGAAAAAGTAGCATTAGGCTGATATTTCACGCTGGTATTCTGTGAGCTTGGTCCTTCACCGGTTGAGCCGACCTATTCTTGCTACAACCGTTATATAGCAGCAGCGTGGCTCTAACAGGTATAATCTGCTGTATGTATGTGTATGTAATATGATGAAGTACCTACTTCCAGAATTATTAGTGGAAATGTAACTTAAAGAGATTTTGTAGATTATAACCTTTATGTTTGGAATTTGTTGCAATGGATCCCATATTTAAAGTCCAAATTCTCCACTCCTTGCGTGTGTGGGCGTGTGCGTACATGTGTGCGTTTACAACCTACTGTTACCTGTTACTGCGACCGAAATGATAAAATCTAAGTGAAGTCCGCTACACCTGTGCCCCGTTAGATGAATGCAGACTTTATCTTACTTTATAAAAGAAACAAAGATATTTTAACTTACAATGGTAAAACTTATTCCGTGCAGTAATCAACCCGTAGTGTCGTAGCCAAATGCTACGTCACTTCGCTATCGAGTCCTATTATAATGAAGCTAATCGTTAAGTTCAATAAAACGGACCACAAATTTATTATAATAAATTTTTATTTCTGTCAATATTCATAATATTATGGTATAATTATTTCTTATACTTATAATTATTTATTATACCACACATTAAATAAAACGAACTTTTTTACTTTTATATTCCTGACGTTTGGGCGCTTTACAGCACCCACGGTCACACCTTCAACATTTAAATATTAATTTTAAGCTCGATTAACGCAAAACGTGCTACTCTTATATAACATGGGTACTGTAAAGCAAACATGATGTCGGAATTTAAAATAGAAACTAAACGTGCCAAAATTACAATATTGCTTTTATTCAAAATATGGTTTATGTCAGAGAAAATTAGTTTCTAAACGAAATCAAATTGTGCCGTGTTAATGCTCATTCCAGATATTAACAGCCCATTTCTAACGGATGAAAGCAGAACGATCTCATAATTGACGGAAGGTACGTGCTCGATGTGGGTCAGCATATCCGCATATTAATTAATAGTACGATAGAAGATATGCAGCTTAGTATTGGTATTTGCTTCGTTTAACGCGATAAACGTTTAAATTGTGAAATAATTTGTGTGGGCGCACGGAGCAAGTTTTGTATGGCCTACAAATAATTGTGCCGGGTTTGAATGTCTGTTCTTGTGCAATTGATGTATGTAAATCGTCTCCAAGAAACAGACTAATATCCTTCTATAGGGTTTTTTTTCTGACTACGATGGCTATCCGAGAATAGAACCAGATTACGAAATCTATCCAACTGCAGAGAGGTGTAAGACAGGGTGACGTTATATCCCCGAAACTCTTCACCGCTGCATTGGAAGACGTTTTCAAGCTTCTGGACTGGAAAGGATACGGTATTAACATCAACGGCCAGTATATCACTCACCTTCGATTTGTCGACGATATAGTCCTTATGGCAGAATCGCTGGAGGACCTAAGCACTATGCTCAATGACTTCAAAAGTGCCTCCCAACGGAGAGGTCTTAAGATGCACATGGACAAAACAAAGATCATGTATAACGTCCATGTCACACCTATGCCGGTAGTTGTTGGGAGCACTAAGCTCAAAGTTGTTGACAGTATGTTTACCTGGGACAAATAGTCCGACTAGGTAAGTCCAACATCGACCGAGAGGTCAATCGACGGATTCAACTCGGCTGGGCAGCGTTCGGGAAATTACGGCATCTTCTGGTCAGGTATAACTCAAAACTTGAAAACGAGACTTTACAACCAGTGCGTGTTGCCAGTGATGACCTATAGAACTGAGACGTGGTCCTTCACTGCTGGCCGGATGAGGAAGCTCAAGGTCGCTCAGCGAGCTATGGAAGGGCTATGCTCGGGTTTCTCTGTGTGATAAACTTAGAAATGAGGATATCCGCAGTAGAACCAGAGTGACTGACATAGCCCAACGGATTAGTAAGCTGAAGTGGCAATGGGCCGCCATATAGCTCGAAGAACCGACAATCGATGGGAAAAAGGTTCTCAGTGGCGGCCTCGTACCGGCGGATGAAGTGTAGGACGTCCCCACAAGATGAAGTGACGACCTGTTAAGACATGCAGGAAGTCGATGGATGCGGGTGGCTCAGGACCGTGCTTTGTGGCATTCCTTTGGGAGGCCTATGTTCAGCAGTGGACTTGTGAAGGACTGTAATGATGATGATGATGTATAAAGCTAGATAAGAAGATAGATGAATTCTGTAATGCTACTTTAAGTTTTTCCAGGAATAATTGCTGAAATATGTTGGAGCTGTCTAACAGCAAATATCAAATTTCACGAAGACTATGACTCCGCGGATAACAGACTTCTACACCACTACAGTCAATGGAGACTGCAGCGAACTTTTGCACCTGAAAAATGTTAACGGAATTGGATGGGACTGGTAAGTAGAATAAATTACATGTAAAATGAGTACATGATATAGATTGGTGTTTCCCTTACACAGCAAATTTACTTTTTAATAAACTGTATTATTAGATGATATATAACGTAACGATATTAAAATGTATGAAAGTAATCAATATAGCTCAATTGGTAAGTTTTGTTCCGCATTTTCATTGTATTGTTCACTAAACAATGACGCCACGCAGAAATAAGGTTGAATGACGAATTAATCCGCTGTTCGAAATGAATGTCATATTTGAAAAATATGAAGTTTTTATATTTAAGAGTGTCAAAAGCACACAGTCCACCTGGCAAGTGTTGTGGCAGACACCTATATCTATCCCCAATTAAGAATTAAAATGTAGATGGCCAAAATTGTCATTGGGTTTTCTGTCAAGGAATTCTCAGTAGCCCGGAGTCAGAAAGTTGAAGGTGTTTCATCCCCGGACCTCGGAAAGTACGTAAAGCCGTTGGACCTACCTGATCTTTCTCAGGTCGTGTCGGATTATCGACCCATCGGACTATGAGTGAGGAATAGAAGTACACCTCTGTTCTCCTCTGTTAAGACTGGCCGCCGTGTCCAAAATGCGTGTGAAAACATTATTAAAACGTCTATGTTTTAGATGCTCTGTCTTCTCCGAGGACTAATATATGCCTGGTTAACAGTGAGCTGTGGTAGCTCAGACGCTAAGCGCTCGCTGCAAGTAGGTATCACAGTACGCGAGCAACCTGGTTCGAACCTGCCGGCACAAATGAAATTATTAATTATGATTTTAAGTGCTGATTTACCACGTGTTCTAATGTCTGCTTGCCTGCATGTCTTAGAAATAAAAATATTTCGAAAATATGAAGCCCACCAACACGCATTAGGAGCGCGGCGGGCTTTTCCTAGCCTAGCTTTCCTAGCTAAAACCTTCTCAGAAATGAGAGGAAGCCTGTACCCAGACGTGGGACGTAGTAGGCTGTAACTTTTACCAGTTAATAGGGTCTCCGGTTCTCTTTTCTCACCATACGAAACATAGCAGCATTAAGTTGTTATTTTACGCTTGTAATCTGTAAATGGTCTTTACCCGGTCGACCGACCCATTCGTGCTACAAATAATTTGGCCGCAGCGTTACCAAGTTTTAAAAGCTCCTATATAAATTAGTCTTCTTTATTCTTCATTATAGAGTCATAGCGACTGCTGGACTTGGGAATCACCTATTGTAAGGAATATTTGTCGTAATTGCGCGTGTTAAGGGAATTTTTACATCTAGCATATACGAGACAACTGCATAAGAGATACCTCCGGGATAGATGTAGATGTCAATGGGCCACAGTAATCACTTACCATCAGGTGGACTGTGTGCTCGTTTGTCACACTTATTCTATAAAAAAACTCATTAGAGTTATAACCCAGATTCCTTGTCCGATAGAAATTTTCCTGAAAACTTGTGATTGTAATTTTATAGTAATAGTGGTTAAAGTATGAAGTTTACGTTTTAATGGAGGGCCACCTTGAATAAAACTTAAACCTGCACGGTCTAAGTTTTGTAATATGATTTTTTTAGACAAAAACTATTAATACCCAACTGATTAGTAAGTTGAAGTGGCATGGGCCATATATCTCAAAAACCGACAACGGATGGGAAGAAAGGTTCTCAGTGGCAGCCTTGTACCGGTAAACGAAGTGTAGGGCGTCCCCTCACTAGATAAAGTGACGACCTGGTAAGACAAGTAGGAAGTCGATGGATTTAGGTGGCTCAGGACCGTGCTTTGTGGCAGTCCTGAGCCATCTAAGGAGGCCTGGAGGAGGCCTATGTTTAGCAGTGGACTTGTGAAGTGCTGTAATGAAACAATGAAACAAACACAAAAACTATAACATTCACAATTAAAAAGAAATATGACATTCTATTGTTTGAAGAAAGAGTCACGTCAAAGAGCAGATTCTAAGATATGAAGCCATGAATTAAAATTAAAAGTAATGGTAGAAGACGATCCTTATCAAAAAACTAAAGAATTAGCGTCATGGTTAGTTAAGTATTAATTTGTATAACCTACAAATAATTGTTCCGAGTCCGGATGTTTGTCCTTCTAAAATTTATGTATGTAAACTGCCCCACAATACAGGGCAAATGCTAGTATAATATAAAATGATTTCCGTATTTTCATTCGACATTTCACATGTAATTTTTATCAGCATACATAGATTTATTTCACTTCAGCAATTTTTGTTAATAGCGACGTTGATACAGCTATGAAAGAGTTTCCTGTACATACATTTTATCCCTGTTCCAAGCCTTCGCCTCGCTCCGTTACTTTCTCGGTGCCCGTATAAAGTCTCATTCAGGGGAAACACGAGGCGTAGATGCACAAACGATGATGGATGTGATATCTGGATTTGTTTTGTATTTTTTAATTTTAATTTACATAATATAATAATAAGTATATTATAATATGCTGAAATTATTTCAGTAGTCTTTTTATAGAGAATGTGATTGACAAACGAGCACACAGACCAACTGCTGGTAAGTGAATGCTGTGGCCCACAGACATCTACATTTATACTCAATTGAGAATCAAAATGTAGATGCGTTGTCACTCCTGAGGACTAAGATGGAATGCGTATTTTCCAGTAAAAAGGCTCTTAGGTTCTCTACACTCACCATACTAAACACAGTAGCATTAAGCTGCTATTTTACGCTGGTATTCTGTGAGAGCGTGGTCCCACCCCGGTCGAGCCGACCCATTCGTGCTACAACCATAGTATAGATACAGCGTGGCTCTACCACGTGAAAAATAGGTTATAGGTCAGCCTGCCGGGTTACTTGAGGTAACTAGGATCCGTGACGGACCGCTTCGGGCTCAATTACAAAGGCGGTAGCCACCCACATTGACCGCCGGTTTCTATCCCTTTCCTCCTAACCCTCGGCCGTTTGGATTCCCCTGGTGAGGGCTTCCGTCTGATTGAGTTTTTATATTATATTATTTTAAGTATGTATATATTGTATAATATCTATTTATTTTTATAATAGTATAGAACTTATATATTATATAATTATTTATGAATATCAGCCAGACGAGAACACTAATAAAACATTTACTGCCCTGCCAGCCGTGGTTCCTAATTCCAGAGTTCTAATTTCAAAGTCAAAGTCAAATATTTTATTTAATTGGCTTTTACAAAGTTGTTCCGGTCTGTATAGTTGTTAATGGACAATTTATGCATTAAAAACGCCTCCACAATAAAGAAGGCATTTAAGACGTATATGAGGCTGTAAGACTGTATGAAATACATTAGAATCATTTAAACCACCCGTTAAAGGCGGACCGGATAAGTTTTAAATTAAATAAATATTTAATACGTTTTGCTTCGTCGTTCATAATACGTACAGTAAAGGATTGGAATAATTTTGAGCATCTCTGTTTCCATCCGTCTTTAAGGCAAGTGAATAGGCTTTTATTAAGCTAAGCCAGTTTGCTTTACCATCTTCGGCTGCATCACCATACCATCAGGTGGGAAAGTAGTCATGCCGTTTCCGTTACCGTTACAGCCTATTAAAGTCCACCGCTGAACATAGGCCTCCCCATAGATTGCCTCATAGGTGGATATTTTCCATAGGTACCATACTTGGAAGCGAGACGGCAACCGCAGTTCTTTATTTTTAGTCGTTATTAGGAAGACGCTGTTGCCCATCTCCTGATTTGTTTCCCTCTGTCGCCTCTTACGACAGCCACGGGATTATATGGAGTATTGGATATTCTTGACCGCCACTAATAGTCAAACACTAGCTTATAATACTCGTAGATAAAAATTGACTCGGCAGTGGCAGTGTGGAAGTGGGCTCAAAGCGCCCTCGGATTGCACCTCAGCCAGCCGGGTTCCTCTTAGTTTATCGTGGGTGACCAATTCACGGCTACTAAGCCCCCACCATGACAAATCGAAACCTGTTCGTGGAGAAACGAGCTACTCCTTTTTCCGTTTCGTTGTCAATAACCTTAATTATTAGGCTACTGTTACGTATCATTTTATCACCAAGAGATTTTAATATCAGGGAATGTTATAATGATACACAACGTCTTTATTGGTCGTAACTCTTCGAAATATGATATTTAACGTTTGTAGGGAGGTTACTTGCCTGCTTTAAAGATCACAATTGGTATCTTTATACACACCTGTTCCTTCAAATATAGTACATCGTAAAACCCTTTACTTTCATGATGTACTAAATTTTTTAGAAGATTGCGAATATTGCTGTCCTGATATTCCATGAAGGCTTGATAACTTGAACTAAAACTTTAAATTATGGAATCACTTTGGTGCTTGTCTCTTATTTTGTCACAAGCAATTTTATCTAAAACTTTTTGATCCGATAATCTACTTATATATTAATGCGTGAAGGGAAAACTTTTGACCCTTTTTTAACATATTGCGCGCACGGAGGAGTGTGAGATTTGGCACAGTTAAAGTTTTTATGGAGAAGGAGTGCAGAAAGCAAAAATTTATTTGAAATATGTGTATGTATTTGTAACATAAAATTAAATTAAATAAAACATACATTGCTTATGTTCATATTACCAATGACGATTGGTTATAGTCGTTTGTTAACGTTCATACTGCCATTGTCTCAGAGTAAGTACATGCATATATATGTATGTTATTACGCTAAGGTCAATGTCAAATACTTAATAATCTGTGGTCAAACTTTCGCACAAAGTAGATATTGTCGCCAAAGAATTTTAAAATGTTGCCAACAAATAGTGTGAGGTGTGTCAAGGCAAAAAACGTTTATTTTATACTAGAGACCCGCCCGGGATTTGCCTGGGTAGGATCTATTAAGTCATTTAAATTTTCTAAAATAATTATCAATGGTAATTCATTTTATAAGTTTATTGACTTCACAAAAAACGCTCCAAGTCTTTTGGATAAAATATAGCCTAGATCCTTCTGGCATTGCTTCTATCTATTCGTAAAGTTACATCACAATCGGTTAAGCCGTTTAGAAGATTAGCTTGGACAGATAGACAGACAGACAACATTTTAAAAAGTTATTTATGTCTTAATAGCATTCAAATAACCCTTTAGCCTAATATAAGCCAGTTATTTCAATATTACAGACAGACACTAACTTTCTTTATGTATATGTCACAGCCAACTGGCTTAGTCAGCCTTTCAGTTAACAGCCTTTTGTTTACATGGGAAATGTCTACGCATACCCGCCTCGCGGGGGCAAGGACGAGTTATGTCGGATTCGCACCGACCTAAACCCCATGGTGTTCCACCTGCCACGGGAACGCTTTCGCACACATCCGCGGCCCCACCAGCGCTGGCCGCCCCATGGCAGCCCCTTCTCGGGGGAGGACTTCTCCTCCCCATTCTCCTTCTCAGGCAAGGCGCATCAGGAACACAAGACACGCCTTCCTCCACGGCCTCCAACTCCACCTGCGTAACCCCCGTGTCCGATACGCGGAAGCCATGGGGTCAGGAAAATCTGAGCTTTCGGAAATCCAGCTTACCTGACCCCAGCTGCGGGTCTGGTCTATGGTTTCGCCGTCAACCAAGTTTCAGCCGCGGTGGGTAGGGAGAGCGGCGCCTCGCAATACCGACACTCCTTTCCCCGCGGCCCCACCATCATCATCAACGGTGCGGCCCGTCGTGCGGTGCGGTCGCGGAGGATAGGGCGAGTGGCGCATCGCCATACCAACACTCCTAGCCATCGACACACATCCGAAGTAGGCTCGCCAAGCCACTCAGGTAGTGCCACCTCGGGCCGGCCTACACCAGGCCAGCCAAGGGGTTCCTCTTTGTTCACCGTGGGTGACCAAGCCACGGCTAATTCCCCGCCGACAAGGCGGGAACCCGTTCAGGGGTTCAGTTAACAGCCCAGCCCGGCGTCGTTCTACTAGCGGCCTGAATGATATTCAACTGATGCGTCTAATACAATAAATCCGTGTACATTTACAATAATATAGCATTGCATAATTAGACACAGACCAGCGACATTACATTACGATTATCAATAAGGCCTCCGGTTGTACGGCGCCGTTTAGTAATAAGGCTAGGCTGTTAAATTAAGGGCTAATTAAGCTAGTTGGTTGCACCATATAGATTTTGTACATTAGTTAATTGTGTTTTATATTTATAATACATCAACTTGCGGTTAATGTGATTGACTAAAATACAGCTTGCTAAAGATCTTAAAAGTCATTTAATTACAGTCGAATTTTGGCCATTTGGCGACCACTTATTTAAATAAAATATCAGAGTATGATCTAATTATATAGACGTAGGAATACAAATTTTAATTCTGCCTCTGCGGGCTTAATTTCGGAGGATGATTTGTGATTCGATCTTGTGAGCTCATATCATCCTGGGGGAAACGTAGGAGACGACATAGGGAAATAAACAGGCAAAATAAATAGGTGGGCAGCAGCATCTTCCTGATAACAACACACAATAATAACGAAAATTGCTGTTGCTGACCCGGCAACTAATATTCCCCGTATGAGGCAATCTGTGGGTGATGCATACGTTCAACGGTGGACTGTTGACAATTTATTTATTTTTACTTTAATTAAACGGTAAAACAAATTACATTAATAAAAGACAACGTATTAATTTTTGTCACTCACAGAACTTCAGGCATATCGACAATATTACCGTCCATTCATCCGCAAACAGGTCGCAATCAGGATTTGTACCCAGGAGAGCGTTAAGTGCGGTGAGGACACGGGGAACAGGCGAGTTGACGCGCGCAACGGTGCGTGCCCATGGCACGGTAAAAAGTTTATGCTTGCGATTACGACAGTAGTTAGTAATAATAAGAATATAAATAAATATAAATAAGATGTAATTAATTTAAAAGAAATTGTAATTGTGATTCACCATTCAGAGATACATAATTTTTAGGATTAAGAAGATATTTAAGAAATTTTAGAGATTTAAGAAATAAAAATAACCCTTAAAGTTTATTTCAAAAATCTGTCTACTATACTGTCCACACATATGAAAAAACAAATATCTTGGAAGCGTAGTTTCTTTCTCATATTTTCTTAATGTATAATCTACGTTACTAAGTTTTATAAATTTAATATTGTACATAACCCTCGGTGTTGAGGTCATACATGCACTTTGGTTTCATGATACGTTTAGACCTTATAAGTTTAAAAATATATTTAATTACTAATTATAATAATGTCCTCCAGACCGAGTTTCGGTCACGGCGGCCAGCCTCAACGTAGACTAGCCATCGGCGCAGGACAGTATTATAGTTCCCAAGTGTATACGCAAGTACAGGTCCACTCTCTATTCCTTCACTCTGATAATACGATGGGACGGTAAACCGACACGACCGGAGAGAGATCAGGCGCAGGATCAACGGCTTTACGTGCTTTCCGCGGCACGGGGGTGAGACACCGCCAACTTCCTGACTCCGGGCAGCTACTGAGAATTTCTTTACAGAAAAACTCAATAACTGATTTTTTCGACCGGATTCGAACCCTACCCTCATGATCAGCGGTCGCACTACTACAACCACTAGACCAACGAGGCAGTCTATCTATAATTACTATTTGAGTTGAAACAGTTGTGAATTACAGTAAAGCTTCAAAACAAATAAATTACTTACTCGATTTTAAAGCAATTGAAAAAAGGGTACTACGCGAACGAAGTCTGGAGCACATCTAGTTTAAGAATAAATTATTAGAGAGCATATGAAGGTTTTCTCAAAATAAACGTAATGTGGATTTAACATTTATATGCGTGTTCATAATTCAGAAAGTAGCCCGGAACGTACGGAAGATGAAACGCAGATTTCCTGACAAGTTTAAGCATATTCTGATCCAATTATCTGCGGGTATCCATGGCTGACGGATGTGTAAATGTCGCAATTAGGGAAAGGGATAGTTGAATTCAAGATAACAATAGAATATTCACATGGTACATAGTGTAGGCGGTTTACTTCTATGTAAATTTTCATCAAAGTTAACTTGAAAGGAATATTAGGAGGACAGGAGTTGTTAAATGGTTTTGTGTTGTTGCAATAATTAATAATAACATAGTATTAAACCTAACGGCTGCAGGTTCTAATCCCGCATATTGAGCAAAATGCTTGTGAAACGTCTCCACGACGCAGAAGTATTTTCTAATGTGACTGCTTCGTTTGTTCAAGTGGTTTGAAGTCCCGGTCAGGCCAAAAAAATCTATTGATTATTCAAGAAACCCTCAGTAGCAGTTCGAGGCAGTGTCGGAAACTTACAGTCTCAATAAGTGGCTACTGCATTCCATGGATACCCATTCCATGGATGTCGACTTCTAACAAAGAAGGCTACGGATGCGTTGTCATCACTGAGGAGTAAGATGGAATGACAAATAGCCTGTAATTGTACGGGCTCTCTATACCATTCATCCCAGAACACTGTAGTGTAAGCATTTGTATTTCGCGGTGGAAATATATAAGCGGCTGGTACCGTACCACACGGACTCCTAGACAGAAAAAGGAGTCCTACCACCTACAATGAGTAGGACAACGCCCTCACAGAATACCATCGTAAAATAGCAGCTTTATGCTGCTGTGTTTCAAATGGTGAGTGTAGAGAACCGGAGACCTTTTACTGGAAACGAGACATTCCAACTTAGTTCTCAGGGTGACAACGCATCTTCATTGTAATACTTAATCGAGCGTAAATGTAGATATCTATGGGCCGCATCATCCACTTACCACCAGGTGGGCTGTGTGCTCGTTTGTCACCCTTGTTCTATAAAAAAAAAAACATAATTTTTACCGAAAGATATGTCTGTTAATTGAGTGCGTAACAAACTGAAATTAAAACATACTGAAAAAGTTGGCGAAGAGGACATTTAAAAATTTCTTAGCATTTAATGTGCACACGTAGGATGTTCCACTCAACCTAACTGTGTTTTAACTGACATAAAATTGAATGATAGATGGTTCTGCCTACAACCAAGATTTATATCTCTCCCAATTAGGTTTACTCAGAATATATTTTAACGAAATTTCGAGGCACTTTGATATATTACCGTATTACAAACTGTTTATCGCAAACATTCACATGATATCCGATTGTTTAACTTCTCCAAATTTTGTTATTCTTATTCCTTCAAAACGTTTTGAAAAACGATTAGATTGTTAGAGTTTTGACAGTGTGGTGACGGAGTAAGAATACCCACTACCCCATATCGTACCGTCGGTGTTGTAAGAGCGAAAGGAAACAAATCAGGAGATGGGCAGCAGCTTCTTCCTAATTTAAAGTAAAGTAACAGCCTATATATACGTCTCATTGCTGGGCACAGGTCTCCTCTCATTTCTGAGAGGGTTTTAGGCAAGGAAATGTCCGCCGCGCTGCCCCAATGCGTGTTGGCGAACTTCACATGTCTTCCAAATATTTTTTCTTATTTCACCGACATGCAGGTTCCCTCCGATGTTTTCCTTCACCGCCGAGCACGTGAACCTGGGTTGCTCCCGTACTGTGAAACTTACAGCGAGCGCTTAGCCCTGAGCTACCACGGCTCTCTAATCCTCGTCTTCCTAACATCTAAAAATATAAACTGCGTTTGCCAAACTGTCTGCAAACTATGCAAATATCCTGTTTTGAGACAATCCATGGGGAAGCGTATGTTCAGCGGTGGACTTTTGAAAGGCTGTAACGGTAACGGTTAGAAATTACTCTCAAAACGATTTACAAAAGGGAAAATAAATTTCACGTAACGTCTTACATCCATACTAATCCATACTAGTACTTACTTACTAATATTATAAATGCGAAAGTGTGTTTGTTTGTTTGTTTGTTTGTCCTTCTTCACGTCGCAACAGAGCGTCGGCATGGCATGATTTTTGTATGGGGATAGTTCGGTGGCTGTAGAGTGACATAGGCTACTTTTTCCGCGGAAAACATCGCATTCCGTGGGAAAATCGAATATGTTGCACAAGTTTGTCCTTCTTCACGTCGCAACAGAGCGTCGGCATGGCATGATTATTTGTATGGGGATAGTTCGGTGGCTGTAGAGTGACATAGGCTACTTTTTTTCAACGGAAAAACATATCATTCCCGTGGGAAAATCAAATATGTTGCAAAATTAAATTCAGCTAGGTGGCGCCACCGTGATTCTACAAGACGGACGACGGTACGATGGACGAACACAGAAGGTCAGAATATCTGGATTATTATGTCTTTTACCAAAATTAAGATAAAAATGTATGGATCTGTATTTTTCACGCAGGACCGGGAAGAGCGATAAAAACATAAAAAGTCACCAGCTGATTTTCTTCAAACGTTTTGGTGCATCGTAATTCACAGAATAGGCGATAACCTCGCAGACGATATAAAGTAATCCGTTGATGCTCTGCCTACCCCGCAAGGGTTACAGGCGTGATTATAAGTATGGATCAGAAATACTATCACCACCTGTCACGCTTTCACCTTAACTATTACTTAACAATGGTAGATACAGTTCTTAGTAAGCCTTATTAATAAGCCTTAGTAATATTTATTGAACGGAAAACTTATATGTGGTTATGAATGAATCGGTATTACAATAAGAAAAATTGTGCAAATTATAAAAAATATTTTTGAGAGTTCTTATTAATTAACATATACATAGTTTAAATTGATTCCGCTAGATGTCGTTACTAGGTTTTAAAACGCGGTAACGAAATGTTTCCTGACATGTACTTAACTCCGCCGTTGAGCCACGCGTCAACTTATAGTGCATACGGTACCTATACGCTTAAATTGTTTCTATTTCGTAGCTTATTCGACTACCTGCTTTCGATTTCGGTTGTTTGTTATTTACTTTGTGATTTGGTTAAGGTTGAATAGATTTATATTGGCTTTCATTTTCGGATTTGTGTATTTTCTTGGATCCGTTTTGTTGATTTGGTTGATATTCCTTTATACATATTTAGACTCTGGCTTTGATTTTGGATTTTGTTTATTTAGAATCGTGAATTGGTTTTCGTTGTTTTAGGTTGTTTAACAATATTTCAAAGGAATATTAATAGTATAGATAGTGTATACGGTACCTATACACTTACTTCTTTTCGTTGGTTATATTTATATTGACTACTGCTTTCGATTTCGGTTTCGGCGATTTGTTTTGTGATTTGTTTAAGTTGATTCGATTTTTTGGCTATAGTTTTCGGATTCGTGTTGTGTCTTGAATTGATTTTGTTGTTTTGATTTTAAAATATTTAAAGGAATATTTATTCCTTTTAGATATTTTGGATTTGCTTTTAAAATATTTAAAAGGAAATTTAATTCCTTTTAGATATTTTAACGTTTTTTATAAATAGGTTTTTCTTACTTCATAATGCCTCGCAAACGTAAGTCCAGCCTTTCAAGAGTATCTTCTCAAAGACAAGCGAAAAGATTAACTCGATCGCTAGAATCTTTAGAAGATGCTGAACTGAGAAGGCACGAACAAGCAGAGCGTCAGGCTGCTTTAGAGCATCTGAGACACCTTCTCAACGTCAGCAAAGGCGTCTTGAACAAACAGGCGTCAGGCTGCTTTAAGAGCTTCCAAAACACCTTCTCAAAGTCAGGAAGGCGTCTTGAACAGGCAGAGCGTCAAGCTACTTTAAGAGCTTCTGAAACACCTTCTCAAAGTCAGGAAGGCGTCTTGAACAGGCAGAGCGTCAAGCTACTTAAAGCTACTGAAACACCTGCTCAAAGTCAGCAAAGGCGTCTTGAACAGGCAGAGCGTCAAGCTACTTTAAGAGCTTCTGAAACACCTTCTCAAAGTCAGCGAAGGCGTCTTGAACAGGCAGAGCGTCAAGCTACTTTAAGAGCTACTGAAACACCTGCTCAAAGTCAGCAAAGGCGTCTTGAACAGGCAGAGCGTCAAGCTACTTTAAGAGCTACTGAAACACCTGCTCAAAGTCAGCAAAGGCGTCTTAAACAGGCAGAGCGTCAAGCTACTTTAGAGCTTCTGAAACACCTTCTCAAATTCAGCAAAGGCGTCTTGAACAGGCAGAGCGTCAATCTAAATTAAGAGCTACTAAAACACCTGCTCCAAAGTCAGCAAGGCTATTCGAACAAGCGGAACGTCAGGCCGCCTTAAGAACCGCGGAAACACCTGATGAAACAACACAGACTCATTGAGCAAGCTGAACGTCAATCTACTATAAGGGCATCTGAAACACCAGAACAGACACAGGCGCGAAGAGATGCAAATGCACAGCTCAAGCTGAACGTCGACAAAATTTTCAAAGAAACAATTGGTCGGTTTTTAATGACGGACATTCAATTATGATCCGTTGATTGATTATAAAAATCACAGGTTAGTTGTTATCGGACTGATGGACAAGGCGTGTCGATTTTGCAGCGCTTTAAAATGGAAAGATGAGACCGCAGGCATGTGCTGTTCCAATGGCAAAGTGTCTCTTCCGTTACTTAGGGAACCAGAAGAACCTTTGAAAACTCTCTTTTTATATGATGCTAATGAGTCACGGCGCTTTTTAAACAGGATCCGGAAATATAACTCATGCTTTCAAATGACGTCCTTCAGGTTGACCGGGAAATAATAATGCCGGATTTTCGCCTACATTTACGGTGCAAGGGCAAATTTATCATAGAATAGGTTCACTTTTTCCAGCTGAAAACGAACATCATTAATTTTTAACAGGTATATTTTATGGGTGACGAAGAAATTGAGGTAGACCGTCGCTGCCAATTTATCCAGGGAGTTGAGAGAGACACAGTGTTCAAAATTCAAAGATTCTTGCATGAACGTAACATTTTAGTCAAAACATTTAAAACTGCTTTAGAAAACCTATCTGAAGAGGATTATAAAGTCGTCATTCACGCAGATCGGACCCTTGAGGAGAGCATGAAAGGCGCTACAATGCACCTTTGTTAAACGAAATAGCAGCCGTAATTAGTGGTGATCAATTTTCTTCACGAGACATTGTCTTGCGAGCACGTGATGATACGTTGCAACGGTAGCCGATACACACAAGTTTTATGACGCTCTGCAATACCCATTGATTTATTAAAGGACAAGAGGGTTATCATTTTCAAATTCCACTATTAACCTGGTCACAAAGGAGCCTAATCCGAACAAAAAGTATCATGTATGGATTTTCATGCGTAACATATGATGTTGCAAGAAAATGATTTTAACCTCTTAGCCCGATGTAGACAATTATTTCATCAATTTTGGTAGACATGTATGTGAAGGTAGAAAGTTATATATCTTAAATCAAAAGCTGCGCGTTGAGAATTATATACATTTACAAGATACAGTTTCTAGCGACGCCAATGTAAACCCCAGAGATTTAGGTAAAATGGTAATTCTGCCTCATCATTCGTTAACAGTCCCGCTACCTACATGAGTACACAAGACGCATTCGCCTATGTACGAACTTACGGAAGACCTGATCTTTTGTTACTTTTACTTGCAATCCCACATGGAAAAAATAACTGAGGAGCTAATGCCGGTCCAAAAAGTACTGACAGACACGATTTAGTTGCTAGAGTATTTAGATTAAAAGTACAAAAATTAATGTATGTAATTAACAAAGGAAAATTTTCGAGAGGTGCAGTGCTTCATGTATTCAATTGAATGGCAAAAAGAGGATTACCGCATGCCCACATTCTAATATGGCTTAAGAGAAGTTGCGGCCCAGCCAAATAGACGACATAATAAGCGCCGATTCCGGATCTTGAGCAAGATAAAGAATTATATGATACCATCGTCCGAAATATGATTCACGGTCCATGGAGCACGAAATTCAATATCGCCATCTATGAAAGAAGGAAAATGTACAAAGAAATTCCTAAACAGCTATTAAAAGAAACAGCACAATGACAATGGCTACCCTTTATACAGACGCAGAGCTCCCGAAGATGGTGGCAGGAAAGTTACAATCAAATCTCGCTCTGGAGCGTTCGAAACCTTAGATAACAGCTGGATTGTCCCGTATTCGCCCATTCTATGTAAAATGTTTTATGCCCACATTAATGTAGAAGCATGTAGCTCTGTCCGCGCAATCAAGTACATCTGTAAGTACATAAATAAAGGAAGGACCAAGCAATATTTAATCTCAGGAGTGAAGGTGAGGCAAATCCTGTTAATGAAGTACAGACCTTTCAAGCAGGGCGTTATGTCAGCAGTAACGAGGCAGCGTGGCGTCTCCTTGGCTTCCTTTACACGAAAGGCACCCAACAGTTACTCACCTTGCTGTGCACTTAGAAAATGGAGCGTGTATATTTCACCGAAAGAAATTTCCAAGAAAAAATTGCATCACCGCCAAAACTACACTAACAGCCTTCTTTCAACTTTGTCAAACCGACTCCTTTGCAAAAACGTTGTTATATTCTGAAGTCCCCGCTATTATACTTGGAACACATCTAGGAAGGAGTAAGAACGCCGTATTCAAGGCGCGCCTGTTGCAAATTGGCCTGTGTAAAGACATCAGATGCCCTTGGTCGTGTATACCGTCCATGTAACTAATTTTGAATGTTTCTGTTTACGATTGCTGCTGCACCATGTTCGGGGTCCTACAGGATATAAAGACCTTAAAACTGTCAACGGTCAGGAATGCGCAACTTATAGAGAAGCATGTGAAGCTCTGAATCTTTTAGAAAACGATAATCACTGGGATGAAACCATGAAGGAAGCTGTGCAGTGCCAGTCACCAACATTAGGGATCTTTATGCAACTCTCATATCATCTTGCGCTATCTAATGCACATAAATTGTGGGAAAAATATAAAAGTACATGGCGGAAGACATTTGCGAAGATTACAGCAGACACACGCGAACATGACATACAATGAACACATTTATAATGAAGCACTTGGAAAAATTGAAGATAAAGTAATGGCAATGTTAAACAAAAAATTAAGCGACTTTGGGATGATAAGCCCTCAGCGAACAACCGAAAATGAACTAAGTGATGAAATTATACGTGAAACAAACCACGATATACCAGCTTTGCAGCAGCAAGTAGCCGAATTTGTACCCCGCTTGCTTCCCGAACAAAAACGAGTTTTTGACAAAGTATTAGGACAAATTGAATCTGGAAATGGTGCACTTTTCTTTTTAGATGCCCCTGGAGGAACTGGGAAGACATTTTTGTTAAATTTATTATTAGCGCAAGTACGGAAAGATAAAAACATTGCTGTGGCCGTAGCTTCCTCCGGTATAGCCGCCACGGTGCTAAGCGGGGCCGCACTGAACGCACATTCTGTTTTAAAACTCCTCTAAATCTAGCCCAGGAAGAATCGCTGATCTGCAACTTTGCAAAAATAGTGCACGAGGTATAATGCTACGACAATACAAACTTTTAGTGTGGGACGAAAGTACAATGTCGCATAAAAAGCTGTAGAAGCACTAAATCGAACGCTCCAGGATTTGCGCAGCAATACCGATGTAATGGGAGGAATGGTGGTTTTACTGGCTGGTGACTTTCGCCAAACTTTACCTGTCATTCAAAGGCACACCTGCAGATGAAATTAAAGCATGCCTCAAGTCGTCTATTTTATGGAACAAGGTGACGAAATTCAGCTTAACTACGAATATGAGTGCATTTGTATAATGATATCAATGCTGGAAACTATGCTGACACACTATTAAAATTGGCGATGGGCGGTTGGAAACGGATGCTGAGGGCTGCATTAAATTGACGAGAGATTTTTGTAATTTAGTACAGAGTCATTCCGATTAATTGCGAGCGTTTATTCAGATTTAACGAACAACATGCATGAAGACAAATGGTTATGTGAAAGGGCGATTCTTGCACCAAAAATTAGAGCGTTAAAAATAAATTCAGATATATTAAGCGAAGTAGCAGGAGAAATAACAGAGTATTTGTCAGTACACACAGTTATGGACACAGAACAGAGCACTTCATATCCCGTAGAGTTTTTAAATTCTCTAGAGTTGTCAGGTGTGCCCTCACAAGCTTCAATTAAAATTAGGCGTCCCAGTCATGCTAATGCAGAAATTTAGATGCTCCTCGGTTATGTAACGGGACAAGGCTGCGTGTGACACATCTTGGACGTAACATAATCGGTGCTACAATTTGACAGGCGTAGTAAAAGGTGAAAATGTTATTATACCACGGATCCTATAATTCCCACAGATCTTCCTTTTCAATTCAAAAGGTTGCAGTTCCTATTAAGCTCGGTTTTGCAATGACAATTAATAAAGCGCAAGGCAAACGTTACAGGCAGCGGGTCAACCGTGCTTCTCTCATGGTCAGCTGTGTAGCATGTTCGCGTGTGTCAAATGCCCAGAATCTCCACATTCTTTCCCCGAATGGAAAAACATATAACATTGTGTACAGTAGCGTCTTAAAATAGTGTTCAGTTAGTTTTTTCCAAAATTCCCACAATCAATTAATCAGAATTCCCACAGATCTTCCCTTTCAATTCAAAATTTCCTATTTAGCTCAGTTTCTTTTCAATTCCAAATGCTGCACCTCTGACGGACCTATTAAGCTCAGTTTCCTTTCAACTCAAAAGGCTGCATCTCTGACGGATCTTTTATTTGGCTCAATTTCCTTTCAATTCAGAAAACTGCATCTCTGACGAATCAATTTAGCTCAGTTTCTTTTCAAAAGTCTGCATCCCTGACGGATAATTATGCTCAGTTTCCTTTAATTAAAAAATATCCCATTTCCATTTGGAATAAACAGGCTATTTTCATGCTTTCCTATACGCTGCGTTTCAAAACATTTAAATAGGCTGACGAATCAATTTTGCTCAGTTTCCTTTTAATGGCTGCATCTCTGACAAATCTATAATTCAAAAAGCAATGGATAGTTCATTTCCCAGTGACCATGCGGGCGAAGCCGCGGGTAACAACTAGTAACGTAATAAAATGTTAATGGAACACACAAAATTGTATTCAAATACAAGACAGATGAAGAACATCTATGAATGTGGCAGCGTAATAGAAATCCACTTCCCCATTTCCCGTGGGTGTTTTAAAAGACGACACAAGACACAGACAAGGCATAAGATGGGCAGCATCTTCTTGATAACAACTCAAAATTATTAAAAACGTTGACTTATACAAATATCCTATGAGGCAATCTATAGGGGAGGCCTATGATCAGCAGTGCACTTTCGTAGGTTATAATAATAACGATCATAGAATACTATAATACACAATAGAATGGCTGTCAACCTTATTTTGTACGAGAACCGGTAACACCGGGAGCACACATATAAGCGGTTACGTCGTATTATCACTACTAGAAACTCAATTCGCTCATTGGTCATACAAATTTTAATAAATAAATGTTACAAAAGCATTTAATATTACGTTTTAATGGGTGACCACCTTGAATAAAACTTAAACCTGCACGGTCCAAGTTTTGTAATATGATTTTTTAGACAAAACTATTAATACCCAACTGATTAGTAAGTTGAAGTGGCAACAGGCCGGCCATATATCTCAAAAACCGACAACGGATAGGAAGAAAGGTTCTCAGTGGCAGCCTCGTTTCGATAAACGAAGTGTGGGGCGTCCCTCACTAGATAGAGTGACGACCTGGTAAGACAAGTAGGAAGTTCTAAGATATGAAGCCATGAATTAAAATTAAAAGTAATGGTAGAAGACGATCCTTATCAAAAACTAAATAATTAGCATCATGGTTAGTTAAGTATTAATTTGTATGATCTACAAATAATTGTTCAGGTCTGGATGTTTGTTCTTGTAAAATGTATGTATGTAAACTGCCCTACAATACAGGAGAAAATCCTAGTATAATATAAAATGATTTCCGTATTTTCATTCGACATTTCATGTAATATTTTATCACCATACATAGAGTTATTTCACTTCAGCAATTTTTGTTAATAGCGACGTCGATACAGCTATGAAATAAAATCCTGTACATAAATTTTTCCCTGTTTCAAAGCCTTCGCCTCGCTATCCGTTACTTTCCCCGGCGAGGCGCCGTATGAAGTTTCATTCGAGTGGAAACACGAGGCGTAGATGCACAAAGCGATGATGGATGTGATATCTGGATTTGTTTTGTATTTTTTAATTTTAATTTACATAATATAATAATAAGTATATTATAATATGCTGAAATTATTTCAGTAGTATTTTTATAGAATATGGTTGACAAACGAGCACACAGTCCAACTGCTGGTAAGTGAATGCTGTGCCCATAGACATTTATATCAATTGAGAATCAAAATGCAGATGCGTTGTCACCCTTGAGGACTAAGATGAATGCCCTTTCCAGTAAAAGGCTCTCAGGTTCTCTACACTCACCACACGAAACACAATAGCATTAAGCTGCTATTTTACGCTGGTATTCTGTTAGAGCGTGGTCCCACCGCGGTCGAGCCGACCCATTCGTGCTACAACCATATTATAGATACAGCGTGGCTCTACCACGAAAAATAGGTTATAGGTCAGCCTACCGGGTTACTTGAGGCAACTAGGACCCCGTGACGGACCGCTTCGGGCTCAATTACAAAAGGCGGTAATACCACCCACATTGTCCGCCGGTTTCTATCCCTTTCCCCTGGTGAGGGCTTCCGTCTGATTGAGTTTTTATATTATATTATTTTAAGTATGTATATATATTGTATAATATCTATTTATCTTTATAATAGTATAGAACTTATATGTTATATAATTATTTATGAATATCAGCCAGACGAGAACACTAATAAAACATTTACTATAATGAAAAAATTAAATTATCATACACTACCTCCTTCTCCACGCTGTTAAGTGCAAAGCCTGGCTGCTTTACTAGCTGAATGGCAAAAAAAGAGCCAGCCCTCTTGTCACTAAACCAAGCGCGTAGGATAGGAAAGTCAAAATACTGGTTAGTGACGCAGTGGCACTGTGCCGTGGTTCTAATTCCAGAGTTCTAATTTAAAGTCAAAGTCAAATATTTTTATTAAAAATTGGCTTTTACAAAGTTGTTCCGGGTTTGTATAGTTAATGAACAATTCATGCATTAAAATCGCCTCCACAATAAAGAAGGCATTTAAGAGGTATATGAGGCTGTAAGACACTGTATGAAATACATTAGAATCATTTAAACCACCCGTTAAAGGCAGATCGGAAAAGTTTTAAATTAAATAAATATTTAATACGTTTTGCTTCGCAGTGGAATAATTTGCCAGCATCTCTGTTTCCATCCGATTATAATGTAGATGTGTTCAAGCCAAGAGTGAATAGGCTTTTATTAAGCTAAGCCAGTTCGCTTTACCATCTTCGGCTGCATCACCACTTACCATCAGGTGAGAAAGTAGTCATGCCGTTTCCGTTACCGTTACAGCCTATTAAGGTCCACCGCTGAGCATAGGCCTCCCCCATAGATTGCCTCATAGGTGGGATATTTTCCATAGATACCATACTTGGAAAGCGAGTCGGCAACCGCAGTTCTTTATTTTTAGTCGTTATTAGGAAGACGCTGTTGCCCATCTCCTGATTTGTTTCCCTCTGTCGCCTCTTACGACAGCCACGGGATGTATGGGGTTGTGGATATTCTTAGACCACAACTTACAATCAAACACTAGCTTATAATACTCGTAGATAAAAATTGACTCGGCAGTGGCAGTGTGGAAGTGGGCTCGCAAAGCGCCCTCGGATTGGCCACCTCGGCCAGCCCACGGTTTCTCTTAGTTTACCGTGGTTGACCAATTCACGGCTACTAAGCCTCCCACCGACAAATCGAAACCTGTTCGTGGAGAAACGAGCTACTCCCTTTTCCGTTTCGTAGTCAATAACCTTAATTATTAGGCTACCGTTACGTATCATTTAATATATCATACGTATCATACATCACCAAGAGATTTTAATATCAGGGAATGTTATAATGATACAATACAACGTCTTTATTGGTCGTAACTCTTCGAAATATGATATTTAACGTTTGTAGGCAGGTTACTTTCCTGCTTTAAAGATCACAATTGCTATCTTTATACACACCTGTTCCTTCAAATATAGTACATCGTAAAACCCTTTACTTTCATGATGTACTAAATTTTTTAGAAGATTGCGAATATTGCTGTTCTGATATTCCATGAAGGCTTGATAACTTGAACTAAAACTTTAAATTATGGAATCACTTTGGTGCTTGTCTCTTATTCTGTCACAAGCAAATTTATCTAAAACTTTTTGATCCGATAAACTACTTATATATTAATGCGTGAAGGGAAAACTTTTTTGCGCGCACGGAGGACTGTGAGATTTGGCACAGATAAAGTTTATATGGAGAAGGAGTGCAGAAAGCAAAAATGTAATATATTTTGAAATATGTGTATCTTGTAATATCAGCGACAGTGGGGTAAGGTGCGGCTGGGTGGCCTTTGGGCCACCTAAATCCTGTACATTTACATAATATGGCACATTGCGCATAATTAGGCACAGACCAGCGACATAACATTGCACGGTAATCCTATTATTTTCATTCAAAGGGATGGTTATATTTCGATTATCATATATCAATAAGGCCTCTAGTTGTACAGCGCCGTTTAGTTATAAGGCTAGGCTGTTAACTGAAGGGCTAATTAAGCTAGTTGGTTGCGCCATAAAGATTTTGTACATTAGTTAATTGTGTTTTATAATTCTAATGCATCAACAAATCAGTTAATGTGATTGACTAAAATACAGCTTGTTTAACGTACAAATCTAAAAAGTCATTTAATTACGGTCGAATTTTGACCATTAGGCAACCACTTGTTTGAATAAAATGTCAGAGTATGATCTAATTATATAGACGTAAGAATACAAATTTTAATTCCGCCTCTGCAGGCTTAATTTCGGAGGATGATTTGTGATTCGATCTTTATTTCTGATTAAATGCCGTGTAATGGTGGGATAAGAGAATCCATAAGCACATATCATCCAGGGAAACTTAGGAGACGACATAGAGAAATAAAAGGCAAAATAAATAGGTGGGCAGCAGCATCTTCCTGATAACGACACACAATAATTACGAAAATTGCTGTTGCTGACCCGGCAACTAATATTCCCCGTATGAGGCAATCTGTGGGTGATGCATACGTTCAATGGTGGACTGTTGAAAATTTATTTATTTATTTATTTTACTTTAATTAAACGGTAAAACAAATTACATTAATAAAAGACAACGTATTAATTCTTGTCGCTCACAGAACATCAGGCATATCGACAATATTACCGTCCATTCATCCGCAAACAGGTCGCAATCAGGTTTGTATCCAGGAGGCGTTAAGTGCGGTGAGGACACGGGAACAGGCGCGTTGGCGCGCGCAACGATGCGTGCCCATGCCACGGTAAAAAGTTTATGCTTGCGATTACGACAGTAGTTAGTAATAATAAGAATATAAATAAATATAAATAAGATGTAAATAATTTAAAAGAAATTGTAATTGTGATTTACCATTTAGAGATATATAATTTTAGGTTTAAGAAGATATTTAAGAAATTTTAGAGATTTAATAAATAAAATAACCCTTAAAATTTATTTCAAAAATCTGTCTACTATACTGTCCACACATGAAAAAACAAATATCTTGGAAGCGTAGTTTTTTTCTCATATTTTCTTAATGTATATCTACGTTACTAAGTTTTATAAATTTAATATTGTACATAACCCTCGGTGTTGAGGTCATACATGCACTTTGGTTTCATGATACGTTTAGACCTTATAAGTTTAAAAATATCTTTAATTACTAACGGAGACTAGCCATCGGCGCAGAACAGGATTATAGTTCCCAAGTGTATGCGAAAGTACAGGTCCACTCTCTATTCCTGCACTCTGATAATCCGATGGGACGGTAAACCGACACGACCGGAGAGAGATCAGGCGCAGGATCAACGGCTTTAAGTGCTTTCCGCGGCACGGGGTGAGACACCGCCAACTTCTCACTCGGGCAGCAAAATAACTGATTTTTTGCCCGACCGGGATTCGAACCACCCTCATGATCAGCGGTCGCACTACTACAACCACTAGACCAACAGGGCAGTCTATTTATAATTACTATTTGAGTTGAAACAGTTGTGCATAACGGTAAGCTTCAAAACAAATAAATTACTTACTCGATTTTAAAGCAATTGAAAAAAGGGTACTACGCGAACGAAGTCTGGAGCACATCTAGTTTAAGAATAAATTATTAGAGAGCATATGAAGGTTTTCTCAAAATAAACGTAATGTGGATTTAACATTTATATGCGTGTTCATAATTCAGAAAGTAACCCGTAACGTACGGAAGATGAAACGAAGATTTCCTGACAAGGTTAAGCATATTCTGACCCAATTATCTGCGGGTATCCATGGCTGACTGATGTGTAAATGTCGCAATTATGAAAAGGGATAGTTGAATTCAAGATAACAATAGAATAATCACACATTACTTGTGCATAGTGTAGGGGTTTTACTTCTATGTAAATTTTCATTAACTTTAACTTGAATGGAATATTAGGAGGACAGGAGTTGTTAAATGGTTTTGTGTCGTTGCAATAATTAATAATAACATAGTATTATACCTAACTGCTGCAGGTTCAAATACTGCATAGTGAGTAAAATGCTTGTGAAACGTCTCCGCGACACAGAAGTATTTTCTAATGTGACTACTTCGTTTGTTCAAGTGGTTTCAAGTCCCGGGTCAGGCCAAAAAAAATCTATTGATTATTCAAGAAACCCTCAGTAGCAGTTCGGAGGCAGTGTTTCACCCCAGGAAACCTTGGAAACTTACAGTCTCTAATAAGTGGCTACTGCATTCCATGGATACCCATTCCATGGATGTCGACTTCTAACAAAGAAGGCTACGGATGCGTTATCATCACTGAGGAGTAAGATGGAATGACAAACAGCCTATAATTGTACTGGCTCTCTATACCATTCAACCCAGAACACTGTAGTGTAAGCATTTCTATTTCGCGGTAGAAATATATAAGCGGCTGGTACCGTCCCACACGGACTCCTAGACAGAAAAAGGAATCCTACCACCTGCAGTAAGGTAGGACGACGCCCTCACAGAATACCAGCGTAAAATAGCAGCTTTATGCTGCTGTGTTTCGTATGGTGAGTGTAGAGAACCGGAGACCCTTTTTACTGGAAACGAGACATTCCATCTTAGTCCTCAGGGGCAACAACGCATCTTCATTGTAATTCTTCATCGAGGTAAATGTAGATATCTATGGGCCGCATCATCCACTTACCACCAGGTGGGCTGTGTGCTCGTTTGTCACCCATGTTCTATAAAAAAAAAAAACCTATTTTTTTTTCCGAAAAGATATGTCTGTTAATTGAGTGCGTAGTAACAAACTGAAATTAAAACATACTGAAAAAGTTGTTGAAGAGGACATTTAAAAAAAATTCTTAGCGTTTAATGTGCACACGTAGGATGTTCCACCTCAACCTAACTGTGTTTTAACTGAGATAAAATTGAATGATAGATGGTTCTGCCTACAACCAAGATTTATATTTATATTAAGTTTACCCTCAGAATATATTTTAACGAACTTTCGAGACACTTTGATATATTACCGTATTACAAACTGCTTTTCGCAAACATTCACGTGGTATCCGATTGTTTATCTTCTCCAAATTTTGTTATTCTTATTCCTTCACAACGTTTTGAAAAACGATTAGATTGTTAGAATTTTGACAGTATAGTGGCGTTGTAAGAATATCCAATACCCCTTATCGTACCGTCGGTGTTGTAAGAGGCGAAAGGGAAACAAATCAGGAGATGGGCAGCAGCGTCCTCCTAATTTAAAGTAAAGTAACAGTCTATATATACGTCTCATTGCTGGGCACAGGTCTCCTCTCATTTCTGAGAGGGTTTTAGGGTAAGGAAATGTCCGCCGCGATGCCCTAATGCGTGTTGGCGAACTTCACACGTCTACGAAATATTTTTTTTCTTCTTTCTCCGACATGCAGGTTCCCTCCCGATGTTTTCCTTCACCGCCGAGCACGTGAAACAATTTAATTGGAGCCGGCGGGGATCGAACCTGGGTAGCTCCCGTACTGTGAAACTTACAGCGAGCTCTTAGCCCCTGAGCGGCTCTGTAATCCTCATCTTCCTAATAACATCTAAAAAATATAAACTACGGTTGCCAAACTGTCTGCCATGCGTGGCAACTATGGAAATATCCCGTTTTGAGACAATCCATGGGGGAAGCCTATGTTCAGCGGTGGACTTTTGAAATGCTGTAACGGTAACGGTTAGAAATTACTCTCAAAACGATTTACAAAAGGGAATATAAATTTCTACGTAACGTCTTACATAACGTAATAAAATGTTAATGGAACACACAAATTCGTATTCAAATACAAGACAGATGAAGAACATCTACGAGTAGTGGCAGCGTAATAGAAATCCACTTCCCCGTTTCCCGTAGGTGTTTTAAAAGACGACACAAAGCACAGACAAAGCAAAAGATGGACAGCATCTTCTTGATAACAACTCAAAATTATAAAATACTTTGACTTTTACAAATATCCTATGAGGCAATCTATGGGGGAGGCCTACGATCAGCAGTGCACTTTCGTAGGTTATAATGATAACGATCATAGAATACTATAATACACAATAGAATGGCTGTCAACCTTATTTTGTACGAGAACCGGTGAGCCGGGAGCACACATACAAGCGGTTACGTCGTATTACCACTACTACAAACCCAATTCGCTAATTGGTCATACAAATTTCACTAAATAAATGTTACAAAAGCATTTAATATTACATAAAATCAGACTTTATTCCAAGGTAATAACAACGGATTCACAAAGAATCTTTACAGACGGTCTCTTTCTGAAAAGAAAAAGAAGAAATAACTGTGTTGACAGACTGATCGAATTTGCACATTTTAGACTTTTGATCGATGTTAACAAATCATCATTAAAAAAAGAAATCACTTAAATTTTAATACATATTTAGTAATAACAGTATTGTTTTTTCTTATTGTAAATTAAAAGTTATTGAACACGTTTAAGATACGTAGCATCATATTAGTCTGTGCGTTTAAGCAAACTGCAGTATATAATGGTATCACAGCTAGAGATGTAGTCTTGTTTAGTGATTAACCGGTAACCACCGGTAAAACTTGAGTATATGTATATTGAAAATTTTCAATAATATTTGCTATTTTATGTTTTAAGAGTCGAAAGCACCACCTCAATTAGTTTTGAGCAATCTTCTACTAAAAGATAAATACTTGTATTTTAAGAAACTTGTATTTTAAATGCAATAAAAAAAAATTATATGCTCTAAATAAACGACTCTTTGTAAATTTTTCGATTAAAAATCGAAAATTAGGTTCAAAATTATATATATGATAAACATGTTATATATTGTTTAATATTGTCAATTTTTAATTTTACTTCAGAAAATATGTATAAGACAAAAACATAATCCGCTGCCACAATGTATTGCAGAAAGAAAATCCATATTTTTCTATTTTAATGCGAAAATCTGTCCAGCTTTCATGACTAAGCTGCTGAACTGATTTTGATAAAATTGAGATAGTTTAATGTCTGGTTAAGTTAAAAAGATAAACTATCACAGCTGCCGTTAAACCACGAACTTGGGGAAAAAAGCTTAAGAAAGGAAATGTTAAGCCACTCAACCGATTTTGACGATTTGTGGTATTCAGAGAGCTGGAAACATTAAAAAGGCTAGGCTACCTTTTATCCTCAAAATTTATTATAGAGAATGTGGCATGACCGACTTCCACTCTGACGAAAGCTAGTATGCATATAATTCTTTAAGTTAGTATTTCTTTATTACTGGTTGCCTTTAAAATGCGTTCACCTGTTTGTCTACGTTGCTTAAGATCCGATGCAACGAATACAAAAGTAACTAAACATTATTATTGGTCTATTAGGAAGGCGGTACACTTACTCCGTTTAATAAATAAAATAGTATTTACAGAATAATAAAATTTGTTAAAAAAGTTTATGTTTTAAGCCGTAACAATTGAACACAAAAATCCATAATCATTAAACGATCTAGTAGACATTTGCCGACTTTCGTGTTTGCCCAAAATTTTCATAGCTCGTTTTTGATATTTTCTATAGATTAATTTTAAAAGTTTTTTTTATTAAACTTGGAAAATATATATATTTGTTTAACAATTGCCGTTTGGTATTTTTAGCAACTCAGATTTTCAACAAGAAATGATATCGAATATTGATATCTTTTGTATGTTATACATTTATTTACATAACATTGTAATAGTGGTGAATGTGTCCACTATTAACAGACTCCGAGTGGTCTAGGAGCGGAGGAATGAAACTATTTCTCTTGATATGCCTTACTATGTGCAGGCGAATGAAGGTGTTTATTTTAGTGAACCCTGCCTATATTTATATTCCCGGCTACATCCTTAGTTACCCAATAGCAATATCTTTTATTTATTTAGCCAATTGGAATTTCTACATTTTGACCAATGAAATTAATCAATTACAATATTATATACAACTATTATATGTCGCGCTCCATTTGCCGGCGTAAGACTCGTGGATCGCTTCTCGTAGCTGCGTTGCTGGACGGGACTATATAAGTCATGCAGACCGGCGCGCGCGCGTAATCGGCGAGCGGCGGCGGCGTGGGTCACATCTCCGGAACAGCAAGAAGAAGCGAAGCTGCGGCGTTGAAGAAACGGCTCGAAAATGGTCGACGGATTCATGAAGATAGCCGGCGTGTGAAGACGATGCGGCGGTGATGATATTTGCGGCTGTTTCTTGTTTCTATATTAGAACGTTAAATATATACGTCAAATTATCTCGCATCGATATGCAGTCCGCAGTATCTCAGTAGCCGGGGGTAATTTGTAAATAAATGTTTTCTTCAGACCTTCACCTTCTGCGTTATGGTAGCACCAGGGTAACGTTATTTACTACCGTTTAGGTTGATTAGCCTGGCTGCTACATCACTCTCCCCAGCGAAAGCGTACCGGAGCTTGACGACTCGCCCATGGCTCGTAATTTTAAAATAGGTTTGATCTAGCGATGGGTAACCAGCCAAAATTGCAATAGCCTAGCTAGCCAGTTATTTGTGATAGAATAGCCAGCTAGATAACCAGCTATTCAGCTATTTGGCTATTTGGATAAATGACCACTAACTAACCGATAGTTGATACCGTAAGTGTGCCACTGTAGTGTAGCTAGGCTAGGAATTCAATGCTCAACTGCCTGCACTGTGGATTACGTTCGAATCTCGCTGAGAAACATATATTTATATTTAGATAAATAAAAAATAATGACTTTCGTTTTTATTTTCTTATTAATTTTATATTTTCTTGAAAAGAAATGAATTTCCCTCATAACTATGTCGTACGTATTATTAAATTAAATTATTAAAAACTGTCGAAATATCATTTCAATCTATATTTTAAAGTGCCATCTATATCTATAAATGAAGAAACTGCTGTAGCATCAGATTTAATTATGTTATACAACATTCAACAGTACAAGTAAATTAAAAGATATTAAGATATGCCATAGATGTCGCGCTACTCCATTTTTTATTTCTAATGATGCTATCGTTGTAATTGTAAACCTTATTTTATACTCGATAATGTTTTAAATCGTATAGTTGATAATTCACTTATGTTGATTCAAAGCTTTAAATGAAATTTAAAACAATATTAACATTTTGCTCTTGCATTTCACTCAGTCGACCTAATTTGAATTTAACAACAGGCGAATAGGTACGTTTGCTTTGGTTGTGTTTATTTATTCAAAAGTGTGCTCGTTATAATTGTTCTGTTTATCGAATTTATACCGTGACAGTATGGGACTTGAGTGCTGTGTACGTACTATGTAAATATTAGAAATAATTAGTGTAAATAATAAGTACTTTCCACAACTTCGATATAATTTAATTTAGTAAAAATGCCAGGCAGTATTTGGACTTATTTTCAAAAAAATAATATTACTCAAAAAGGACAATGTAATATATGTAAAAGTTTTTTTAGTTATAAAAGTTCAACAGGCAATCTATCCGCCCATTTAAAATCTAAACACATTGCTGCTTACGCTGAATTAAAAAAAAATATTCGGAACACCCGGCAGCTCTATCACCAAGATCTTTGCAGGCTTCTCAGAATACATCCAGAAATGTGTGCGTTGCTGATGCTGTACCGTCTACGAGAACTTATCGTGACGCTGATATCGTCGTCGCGTCATCGAATGACATTGTACCAGCGGAACCATTCGTTCCCTTTCCTCCAACGAAGAGGCAACGCCAAATTGATGCTTATATTCCAAAAAAAATATCTGCAGAGCAAAAAAAAGCAATTGACGCTGACTTAATGGATCTCTTCATTGATGCCTTTCATCCGTTTAGTTTAGTAGATGAAAGATATTTTAGGAAGTTTGCTCGGTGGATTCCAGGGTATGTTTTACCCACCCGAAAAACTGTCAGTAATAGCATGCTTCCAGAAATCTACCACAAAACTAAGATGATGATTCAAAGCAAAGTATCAATAGAAGCCGAAACCATTTGCATAACAACCGACCTGTGGACATCCACCTCTACGGATAGCTATATAGCAGTTACAGGACACTACATAAATAATGATATGGAAATCCAAACTGTGTTGCTGGACTGTTGCAAGTTTTTTGGGAATCACACTGCCGACAGCATCGCAGCTGAGATCAAACGAATATGTGAAGAATGGGGCATATTCAAAAAAATAAACTTTTCTGTCACTGATAATGCGTCCGCTATGGTAAAAGCAATGAAAGAAATTTTACAACTAAAGCACTACGGATGCTACGCCCATTCGTTAAACCTAATTGTGCAATTTAGTTTGAAAACGATGGAATCTTCCATTGATAAAGAAGGTAATAGTACGTTATTTTAAGCAGAGCACCATCGCTGCTGATAAATTAACTAAATATTTAGTGGACCACGGACTTCACCAAAACGGTTGAAACAAGACTGTCCGACCAGATGGAACTCAACATTTTATATGTTGAAAAGGTTTATTGAACTAGAAGAACCACTGCGTGCTACTATGGCAGTAATAAATAAAGATCTACCCGTCATATCTTTAGAAGAATGGAAGGCATTTAAAGTGCTGTGCCAGGTACTGCGACCCTTCGAAGAAATAACACGATCTGTGAGTGGTGAAAAGTACATCACAGCGGGTTCTGTAGTCATTTATACGAGATGTCTAGCTGAAAGCTTAAATTTATTGATGCATGACAATGTCCTATGTGATGTTGTGTACTTAGTTGCGTTAAATTTAAAGAAAGGGTTAGAAGAAAGATTTAAAATATAGAAAGTGGAACTTTTTCTCTTTGCCTTCTCTTAGATCCCAGATTTAAATTAAAGGCTTTTGAAGACCAGGCAACGGGTTTATTAACAAAAAACAAGTTGATTGAAATTATGCAATGCCAAATATCAAAACAATTTAATTTCCAACCAGTTCCAAAAGAAACATCAGTAGAAAAAGAAAAAAATGACAAATACTCTCCTTTTAATATTTTAGACAGTATAATTGTAAGCAATTATACCATAGGAACTCCGTTATCGAAGGCTGTCAAAGAAGTCGACATGTATTTAAATGATGATCCACTTCCCCTTAAAATGTCATCGGGAGAATTGAACGATCCACTTAAATGGTGGAAAATTCATCGTCAAATATACCCAAATTTAGCATCAATTGTTAAAACACACTGCAACATAGTCGCCACCTCAGTTCCCTGCGAAAGGTTGTTTTCGAAATCGGGATTAATATTAAACGATCGGCGAACGAGGCTTACAACTCAAAAAGTGCAAAAAATAATGTTTTTAAATGTCAATATGGACAAAGAACGTTTTAATTGGACGTAAACCATTATCATATAAAATTTTAAATTTATTAAAAGAAGTGTATAAATAAACAAACATATAAATAGGTACTTACTAATAGTGACTAAATAAGTGTATAATAATATAGCATCTAAGACTATATAAACAAAATAAGTGTAAATAGACTAAAGTTCAAATTTGTACATAAAATCAAATGAACTTTGAAATACGCCGATGTAACATTTTATACTGTATGATATTTCATTATAATTTGTACTCAAATGTTTCATCGTCAGTCCTAAGCCTGAAGAAAGTATGAAGGGAAGTTCATTTCAATTAAGACAACGGATAAAAATAGAATTATTATTATGTACATATTACAAATAATAAACCTAACCTTTTTTTTTATATCGTGAATGTGTAAAAGATAAGAGCGATGTGAAATGCGAATGAAGATTGCATCGATCGCGCGTGTAGTTTCCCGTTGCCCGTTGGCTAATGGCTACTGGTTGGCCTTGGCTATTCAGCTAGTCAGCTAGCTAGTAGCTGGTAGCTGTCGGCAGCCGGCTGTATAACGTAGCGTCCTCTGTAGCAGCTAGTAGCTACCCGCTGCGCCGTAGCTTGTCGGATAACCGAAGCGCCTCTAGCCAAAGTAGCCAATAGCTAGTTATCGTGTTGACGAATATCATAGCCGTGGCTATTTTATGAATAGCCGCTATTTAGTTAGTTACTTGAATAGCTACCCATCTCTAGTTTGATCTGAGTTGATGTAGGTGATGGGTTTTCAAGCTTCCTCGCTGGTGGTTGAGATGATGATGATGATGATGATGAATCCTCTGAAGTATTCTCATTAATAATATAGGCAGGCTTTAGTCGGTCGATCGATATAATTGTAGATTTCCTTCCGGGTATTTGTAATTTAAAAGTCTTGTTATTTCGCTCTAATACTTTATACGGTCCATCGTAGGTAGGTTGAAATTGTTTCTTCACTGCGTCGTTTCTTATAAAAACTTGCTTGCATGTTTTCAAATCTTGATGAATGAATACTGATTTATTATTTCCGTGCGATGATGTGCGTTTCGACGATAAGACTTTGTTGATTGATTCTCGAAGTTGAGTTACAAAATCGTAATTCATTTCTTGATTATTTGACGATGTTGAAGTGAAGAAGTCACACGGTAGTCTTATGCTGCAGCCATAAGTTAGCTGAGCGGCGCTAAGACTAGTGTCTGCACGCGGTGTTGCTCGTAGTCCAAGTAGCACTGTAGGTAGTTCATCAATCCACTTTGTATGTTGAGATAAACGAGTTTTGAGTGCGGTCTTCAATGTACGATGCCATCGTTCAACTATTCCGTTTGATTGAGGATGGTATGCCGTTGTACGTGTCTTCTGTATTCCCATAGTTTGAAGAAGTTTGAGGAATAGGTTGCTTTCGAAGTTTCTTCCTTGATCCGTTGTGATGGTTTTAGGTGATCCGAAACGAGTAATCCAATTTTCATAAATTATCTTCGCGACGGATTCAGCTGATGTATCATCGGTAGGTATTGCTTCTGGCCATCTTGTTGTTCTGTCGATCATTGTTACGAGGTAACGATGTCCTTGCGGTGAAGTAGGTAATGGTCCAACGATGTCAACGTGCAGGTGTTCGAATCTCTCCGTAGGTGGAAATGAATCTAGGCTGCTTGATGTATGCCTTTGTACTTTGCATTTTTGACATTGAATGCATTGTTTCGCCCAGTTGCCAACATCCACTTGTATTGAAGGCCAAAAGAATTTTCCAGTGATGAGTTTTCTGGTTGCTCTAACACCTGGATGACTGATGTTGTGCAGTGCATTGAAGACTTCGCGACGACATTCTTCTGGTAGGTATGGTCGCATGGTTGACGTTGATGCTTCGCAGTAGATAGGTAGATGCGTCATTGGCATTGTAACTTGCTTGATGGCCGTTACTTTGCTTCGATAGATGTTTGATGTTGTCGCTATCTCTGTCTTGTGCTTCGGCGATCTTGTGATAGTCGATTGATGTAGGGCATGTTACACTGTCGATTGGTATGCGACTGAGTGCGTCGGCGACTATGTTGTCCTTCCCACTGATGTGACGTATGTCGGTCGTGAATTCACTTATGAAAATGAGTTGTCTTGCTCGTCGTGGTGTTTCCGATGATGATGGTTTCTTCTGAAGTACATATGTTAATGGCTTGTGGTCGGTAAAAACGATCAGGTTTCGACCCTCGAACGTTTTTTTGAAGTGCTTGATAGCCATGTAGATAGCGAGTAACTCTCGGTCGAATGTACTATAGTTACGTTGAGTATCAGAGAATTTCTTCGAAAAATAGCCAAGTGGTTGCCATTTCCCATTGATGTATTGTTGGAGTACAGCTCCTGCTGAGAGATCGGACGCGTCGCTGAAGATAGCAAGGGTTGCTTCGTGTGATGGGTGAGCGAGCAAAGCTGCATTTTGGATCGCAACTTTACAAGCTTCAAATGCCTTCGTGGCTTCATCGTTCCATCCGATTAACGTTTTATCTTTTTTCTTCGTGTTGTGAAGGTAAGCGTGAAGTGGTGCTTGGATTTCAGCGGCTTTAGGAATGTGTTCTCTGTAAAAATTAATCATCCCAAGAAAACGCCTTAGTTCTTCGATTGTTTTGGTTTCGCATAATCGATGATTGCTCTGACTTTTCAGTAGGCGGTTTGATTCCTTCCTTGCTGACGGTGAAACCAAGAAATTGAACTTCTTGTTGTCCAAATTTGCATTTCGAAGGGTTGATTGTGATTCCATTGTCTTCTAATCGCTGTAGCACGGTGCGTAGATGGGTTTCGTGCGTTTTTTATCAGGGCTTGCAACAAGGAGATCATCAATGAATGCGAAAACGAAATCCAGTCCATGAAGTACTTCGTATGAATCTTTGAAAGGTTTGACCAGCGTTCTTCAGTCCTGAGTCATTCTTGGGAATTCGAATAATCCCATTGGAGTAATTATTGCTGTCTTCTATGTCTTCATCGCGTACTTTTATTTGTTGGTAAGCTCGGTTGAGATCGATGGTGGAGAATATAGTCTTGTCTGACAATTGATGAGTGAAATCCTTGACTCGCGGTATAGGGTAGCGGTCAGAGTGGTAATAGAATTCAGTCTTCTGTAATTCCACAAACTCGTAATTCTCCATTCTTCTTCGGTACAACGTGAAGTGGTGATGACCAAGGGCTTTTGCTTGACGGCATATTCCTTGCTCAATCATGTTTTCGAATTCCTTTCGAACTTGCTCGTATTGGTGTGGTGCGATTGACGTGCACGGCAATGAAGTGGTGGTCCATTGGTTTCGATGAAATGCTCAACGTTGTGCTTCGGTGTTAATTTCATTGAAGTTATTCTTGTGATTCCAGGATATTCTTCAAGGATCTTGTGATACGATTGTTGAACGTCTATGCTTCTTATTGTGGGCAGATTGGTTGCTTGGACGAAAGACTGAGATGCAAGATTGGTTTTCCCGTCGATGATTCTTCTATTTTTGATGTCGACGATCAACTGGTGATGTTGAAGAAAATCAGCACCGATGATTGGTTTGCTGACTTTAGCGACGATAAATCTCCATTTGAATGGTCGGCGTAGGTTTAAATCTAGTTCCATTGTTTTTTCTCCATATGTAGGAATCACCGTATTGTTTGCTGCGTAGAGTTGAAAATCCAGTGGCTTCATCTTCTGTCTTTGACTCGGCGGTAAAACTGATATGTTCGCTCCGGTGTCGATAAGGAAGGTAAGCTTGCTTTTTTTATCGGTGACAAAAAGACGGTAGGACTTTTCTGTTACGCTGGATCCCGTCGCATCAAGCGTATTAGTTAGTTTTCCGACTTCATATTTTCATTTTTGAATGTACACGGTGTTGTGCATTTTCTTGCCTCGGAACCGAAACGTCGATGATAGTAGCAGTAAGGGGATCTTGTTCTTGAGCTTGTTCGACTTCTACTTGCAGAGCGGTTGCGACGAAAAGTGATCTTCGGTGTTGCTGATTGCGCTGGTTGTACTGTTGCTGGTAACAGGTTTGATGCTGGGAAGCTTTGAGTGCGGCGACTTCGAGTGATAACTTCCGAATTTCTTCGAGAAGAAACTGGGTATTATTGGCCTTGGTTGAAGTGCCTTCGATCATCGATATGTGTGAGCTACTGCTGTTTTCGATCATCTTGTCTGCCAGGAGTGCCAGTTCGTCGAGCTTCGTCTGCGTGCTGAATGTTTCACTCACTGCTAGTACCGATCGAACATGTGGGGGTAGGTGGTTTACCCACATTAGTCGTAGCGTCGAATCTGGGACTTTATCTCGCGTCAAAGTACGCATTCTGCGTAGGAGTTGTGTGGGCTTCTGGTCTCCAAGTTCTATTTCTGATAGAAGTTTCTGTAGCTGGCGACTGTCGGATTCTTCATATGCAGAGATCAGACGATGCTTCAGCGAATTATACTGGTCGGAAGCCGGTGGGTTGTACAACAGGTCCAAAATATGTTCGATGTCTTGTTTCTCAAGTTGGGCGATCACCATTTGTGCTAGTTGCGCTTGACTCTTCTTTAAATCGTTCGTTGCGGCTTCAAAACTGACGAACCAAAGTCGAGGTTTATCTCTCCAAAACGGTGGTATTCTCAACGATAGAGATATACTGGCGATTTCTTGTTCCTTGGCCGGGTTTAATGTATATGCGTCGGATTTCTTCGCTTCTCGCTCCATAATGACGTCTTGATTACACTGATTTTATATATACTGAAGTCCTCCTTGATATTTTTCCTACTATTCTTGCAGGGATCTTCCTTATCGGTGTTCGTAATGGGGTCACCAATGTAACAGTGGTGAATGTGTCCACTATTAACAGACTCCGAGTGGTCTAGGAGCGGAGGAATGAAACTATTTCTCTTGATATGCCTTACTATGTGCAGGCGAATGAAGGTGTTTATTTTAGTGAACCCTGCCTATATTTATATTCCCGGCTACATCCTTAGTTACCCAATAGCAATATCTTTTATTTATTTAGCCAATTGGAATTTCTACATTTTGACCAATGAAATTAATCAATTACAATATTATATACAACTATTATATGTCGCGCTCCATTTGCCGGCGTAAGACTCGTGGATCGCTTCTCGTAGCTGCGTTGCTGGACGGGACTATATAAGTCATGCAGACCGGCGCGCGCGCGTAATCGGCGAGCGGCGGCGGCGTGGGACACATCTCCGGAACAGCAAGAAGAAGCGAAGCTGCGGCGTTGAAGAAACGGCTCGAAAATGGTCGACGGATTCATGAAGATAGCCGGCGTGTGAAGACGATGCGGCGGTGATGATATTTGCGGCTGTTTCTTGTTTCTATATTAGAACGTTAAATATATACGTCAAATTATCTCGCATCGATATGCAGTCCGCAGTATCTCAGTAGCCGGGGGTAATTTGGAAATAAATGTTTTCTTCAGACCTTCACCTTCTGCGTTATGGTAGCACCAGGGTAACGTTATTTACTACCGTTTAGGGTTGATTAGCCTGGCTGCTACAACATAATATACAATATTTTATTATATACAATATTAAAAACTATAATAACAAAACTAAAACTAGTAATTTAATTATCAAACAGTCCTACTCCACGCGGTAAGCCGCGGATGGAGTTCCTTTAAGAACTTCACCGCACGTGGACCCCACGGACCGATAATCACTACAGCAAATTGCACAAATATGTAGTCATCTCTCAGAGACTCATATTTGCGCCACTTACTCAGTTCAGCTGCCTCTGATGCCGCCCCGGCTCTAAACGAGGTACCCCTGAGATGAGAGGCCACCAAAAAAATATATCAAAAATATTGATATATTTTTCAAATATATATTTTTCATAATATGATTTCTTTTAGGATATTCCATTTGGTTAAATATAATCTAAGTAAATAGTTATGAGAAACAGACTATGAGTGATTACCACGTCTCGAGCTTATATCTTCTTCTTATTCTTCAGTGCTGTCATCAGTAGCCTCGTTGTTTCGAGGCATTACATTCTCAGATGCTGAATTAATCCTTTTCACATGATCACACTTGCCGGTGTTAATGTTATTTATACAATTTCTTTACGTGGAATTGCATTTTCCTTCAAATATCTTTTGTGATGTACGGATAAGAAGTCAGTGTGAAAAAAAATTTGCTAAGACTTCCGTGGCTACTATCCATATTTTTGATGTTCTTATCTCCAGGAAAACTGCAAAAATGGTTGATGTAAATGAAAATATATCTTATCTAAAAAACTATTAATAGTAGTAAATAGTACAGTATTGGTAAGCCAACACCAGGCAAGAGCAAAATCGGGAGAAAAAGTATGAAAATACATATTATGATATTTTTTTTACTTTTAACACGAATTGGGTCTACCCAACCCTTTTTGGGTAATTGGGCGTGAAGTGAACATACAGTATGTAGTAATGATACGTAACCAGAAGAATCTAAAAACGTTATTGAACATTTTCAATGATACCTGTAGAGGGAACAAAATTACAATTGAATAAAAAATGTTATAACAATTTATTCATAGGTCATTAAATTACTATTTTTCACCGTATTCTATCGCATATCTTTAGCTTGTCATTATAAAAATTACAATTTTAAAAACGACCATATTTCCCGGTTGTTGTGTGGTGGTGTGGTAGTTCCGTGATTTTTACACATCAATAATTCTTTATTTTTGATTCTAATATTCACAAAATATAAATAGTTTCGACTTACTGGTGAAAAGATATACCACATTTATTCAAATTCCACATCCGGATGTTTTTCCGACACGTAATTATCGCACAAATCGGCATTTTTTCGGATACAAAAATTGGGCAACGACTATGACGTCAAAAGAGAAGTGTTCACATTTATAGGTGTGAATTGACATGTTAGTGACTACACGGGTACCGCCCACTCCCCCGTTTTATTGTGTTTTATAGTATTCTATGATAACGTTGATGATGAGATTAAGTGTGCGAACCAATAGCAACACTGCCTATGATGATGTGATACAGGACAGCCCCTCAACAATAGAACCTTCGCTTGTACTCAAAGATACTACAATGAATAGAAGACGACCCAAGCCTATCCCAAGCTGCTTCTTGTTTTGGTGATGTTAGTGCTGTTAGCCATTTGCCAAAAGCCATGTAGCAAAATGTTATGCATTTGTTCAGAAAAGATTCAGGAATTCAGATCTAAATTTAGGAACCTCACCATAACATTTTTTACAGGAGACTAATAAACATTAGAACAAAAGGAGAAAGTGCAAACGCACTTTCCAATTTAGATAGTTTATAGGAGTCTGTAAGAGCGCAATATTATAATGACTAATCTGATGATATGACACGTTCAATTAACGCAGGTTACACCTTTAAATATTACCATATTGTTATGAAATACATTTATATTCTTACCCAAGATTGTATAAAAATGTTTTATCCTAAATTGAGTAAGGTAAATTTTGTTAGCTTAGTATTCCACCTGATAATAAAAAAAGAATTTACTCTCCGTACCTCTACTTGAAACAGGTTGTGCTCTGGGAATTTTTTCGGGAAATAATGAACTTCAATAAACGTCAATTGATTCTATCGCACTTACATTAAGCTTTTTATTGGACTGACCTTTATAAATGCTTTTAAAAGCTTAAATGAATAATCATTTTTAATTCGGTTTTAAGTATTTTAGAAAATAATTTAAAAATATTTAGTACTTAAACGATTTCGTTTTTTTTATAGAATTAGGCTGACAAGCGGGCACGCAGTTCACCTAATGGTAAGTGGATGCTGTCGCCCATAGACATCCACATCTATGTTCGAATAAGAATTAAAATGCAGATGCGTTGTCACCCCTAAGGACTAAGAATACCTCGTATCCAGTAAAAAGGGTCTCCGGTTCTCTACACGTACCATATGAAACACTAAGCTGCTATTTTACCCTGGTGTTCTATGGGAGCGTAGTCCTTGTCCAGTCAAGCCAACGCATTCATGTTACAAATATATAATTATAGCTGAACAAGTGTACCTCTCGTTAAGGGAGGATATATTTAATCGAATAAAGTTCGTTCAAAATTTATTTGCAGTTTCACGAGAACAATTTTTTGTGTAAAGTTGATTATTGCAGTTAAAGCTATGAGGTTTACGATAGCAAACTTTTCCAAGACAAATAATGACTATTCGGTATTTAAACTCACCGTAAATAGAATTTTTTTTAACAAATTACTATGCTACTTCAAGTAATTTTTACGATGGGTTGTAGAAAACAAACATAATTATAGGATTCTTTGTTTACGGCCAATAGGATTATTTGCTTATGACCTTTGAAAATCTAAGCGAAAGAAGTAGGACTTTATTAAATTTAGAAATGTAGGATATTCATGGCTCTATAAGGCCGAGTATTGAACTAATGTTAGAAACAATAACTTTCATAGACTTCGTAGTTTAGCTGCAGTACGCAAGTTCACTTATTAGTTAGTAATGCCATCTGGTGGCGGCATAAGAGAATCACCGCCTTTCGTCTCGTGGGTGTCGTAAGAGGCGACTATGGGAAAATTCCAGAAAAATCTATTGACTTCCGATCTTTAAAACGATTTCTTTTATACCGTTACAGTTCCCATAGATTGCCTCATAAAGGGGATATTTTCCATAGTTGCCACGCTTGGCAAGCGGATTGGCAACCTCAGTTTTTAATTTTTAATCAATATTAGGAAGACGCTGCTACCCATCTCCCGATTTGTTACACCGTTACTACACGGTAAATTTCTTTTAAGCTAAACGTAAATTAAATATCCTGAAAGGCGACTAAGGGGAGAGTCAAACGTGTGAGACGTCTAACTCCTAAGAGTGGCGATTATGGCGAATACTCCTTAAAAAAGGAACAGCAGTGGACTTTTGCGGCCGTTGAAGAAGAAGAAGTTCGTAAGGTGTGATAATGAATAATCTTAGACACCCAACGCACCCATGGCTATAAAACGTATAAAAATACGTGGTAGAGTCACGAAGATGGTTGTAGCATGAATCAGTCGTTCTAACCGGGGATAGACCACGCTCTCTCAGAATACCAGTGTGAAAAAATAGCTTAATGCTGCTGTATTTCGTATGGTGAGTGTAGAGAACCGGGGACCCTTTTTACAGAAAATGATTCATTGCATCTTAGACCACAGGGGTGACAGGCGTCTGCATTTTGATTCTAAATTGAGGTCAGGTGAAGATATTTATGGGCCACAGCATTGACTTACTATCTGGTGAAATTTGTGCTCGTTTGCCACTCTTATGCTCCGTACTCACATACGGTTTTACTCGATCGAGCAAACACTTCTAGTAAAAATTTCGTCTTTCGACGATTTTCGACTTTCGTCCACACATTCAGCATTTATCTATCGAGCAACGCGCGACGTTCAGTATTCACAGAACCGTTCGAGCCAAAAGATTTTTGGTCCACAAAGGAGACAGTGGTTGCATTTAGCAAGTCTCGCAATCCAGAGTAATCTTTTGACTTGAATTTCCTTAAACAATCGCAATACGCTCAACAATGACGGACTGACGCTCGACTCGTTCGGGCACTTATACGTCCGGGTCAACCTCAACGGCCCGCTTTGAATAGGTGCGAAGGAAATTACATTAATTTTATTTTATTCCATCGAGCCGGCTCGATGCGAGTCTTCGAGTTGTGAGTTTTACAGTTCACACGTTGATTTTTACTAGTTTTAGAGTAAAACTATCGAGTAATACCGAATGTGAGTACGGAGCTTTATTGTATAAATGAATATTATTACATTCATTCAAGACATTTAAGGGGATGATAGAATTACTACGTCATATTTTATAGTAATAATTTTCAATAATACAATGGTTTTCGGTTAAGTTTCCTTATTCAATACGGAATTTTTCAAATATCAAAACGATAAAGTCGTTAAAATGCCAACTGTATTGCCGAATTCATCTCGAGAAATATTAGTCGTAAAGGAAACAATAAGTATAATAAAAATATTTCTCATCTTTGACATCGAATAAATGGAAGCAACAAGAACATAAAAGGAAATTTACAAAATGCGGAAAAGTAGACTCGGTTTTGTATGATACAGTGTTCAAAATTAACGTTGATTAGTGTGCTGCAAATCTAACTAAAACTACTTGAATCATACATTATGGTGTAAGAATATCCACTACCCCATATGATCCTGTGGGTGTCGATAGGAGGTAACAGAGGAAAATGAAACAGGAGATAAGCAGTAGCATCTTCCTGTTAAATGAAACTAATTTTATGTATTATATCGCATTTAATTTTAACTTTTATTCCAGTTGAAGCGAGCTTCCATTAAAACATACTTCAAGCCGCCAGAAGATTAGTCAATTTTACCATCCGTCAAGTGTCATAATATCCTCTACAAAATGCAGGAGTGTAAGCTGGATTGTGAATGTGGTCTCTTACATAGGACAAACAAAAAGATCTATAAAAACCCGCGTAAAAAAACATATAGCTGACTTAAAGCACCGACGTATCGGGAAGTCTGCAGTTTGTGAACATGTTCAAGATGGTCCCCGCCATTAAATTAGATTTGATAGACCACAAATACTGCAAAATAACACCGATTCCTACCAAGGATGATTCGCGAGGCTAATGAAATTAAAAACATCCTAATTTAATAGAAAAGATGGATGGTGCTGCCATCTGCTTGGAATCCTATAATATAAAATTAAATCCAAACCCAAGTATACCACTGCTTGACTTCAAGATACTGTAAGCTCATTCTGCGTAGATCGAACCAAAAATTAATATTAAAAACTGAAAGTAGCCGGGCTAACTATGACATCGGGACGTCAAACACCTCAGTCCCCTGTGACCATGGTGTAAAGCACCCGAAACGTCGGGAATTAAAAAGTTTAAATTAAACGCGATATAATACGTAAAAATTATTTTAATGTGTAGTCTTCGCGTATAAGAAAACACCTGATAAAAATTCAAAACATGTAATTAAACAACTGCGGTTACCAACGCTTGCCAAGTTTGGTAATTATGGGAATGTTTATAAGTTAGAAAGGTACACCGCATGTACGAGTACCATCACTGTTTTTTTATACTTATAAGTCACTGCTTGACTACAATCCCACCTGGTGGTGAGTGGTAATGGTAATGAATATTGAAGACGCCTGGATTGTAATTGGACGAAAGACAAGCCGCAGACTGCACGTAAGATAGGCTAACATTTAAAAATAAATTGGATATCTGCCATATCACTCATCATTTATCATTAGAGCCCTTCACAAGTCCACTGCTGAACATAGGCCTCCCCCAAGAAATACCACAAAGCACCTTCCTGAGCCACCTGCACCCATCGACTTCCTGCACGTCTTACCAAGTCGTCACTCCATCTAGTGGGTGGCCGCCCTACACTTCGCCCACCACCTACATACATACATATATGATTAAGAAAGGTACAACCAGAAAACGCCGCAGCATCCAATGTTTTGCTAAGTTATGTAAAACTTTTACATTTTATGCCTAATTCTACGAAGCCCTCCAGCTAGGCAAAGAATATCTGAGTTAGTGAGCACGTGAATTATGAATTTATACAGGGTATTTTTGAAACGCTCCCGAAAACGAAGACAGATGATAGTACTAAGGATACCTATGATGATGGGTCACAAAAATTCGATCCTGAGGAAAAAACTCATCTTTTCACAACGTTTTATTAACTTTTTTCACGCTCCATCATGTTATTACAGTTATTTGAAACGATCTTTCACAAAAAATCATGAAAATACTGAAAAAAAAAACCAGCAGTGGAATTACTGAATTACAATCAGCTGACTAGGGTCAATGTACGCGCGAACGCCGAATTCAGCGAGGCCCGCAGCTAGCGATGGCACAATACCTAATAATTTACAACACTTGTCTAAATACCTAACTTATCTACTTAACCTACTAATTTGCCACTGTGCTTGTCTCCACGTAGCCACTTTAATTGAATCACAGGTTAAATAAACCAAATAACTGGTTCGATTCCCGCTAATGAAAAAATACTTAAATAAAATGTTTACAAGGTTAGAGTCATGCTTTGTTATCCATTGTGTAGGTATTTTTATTATTCTGATTACGTGGTAAAGCCATGCTGCAGCTATATTAGTAGCATAGTTGTAGCACGAATGGGTCGGCTCGACTGGGAAGGACCACGCTCACAGAATACCACCGTAAAATAGCAGCTAACACTGCTGTGTTTCGTATGGTGAGTGTAGAGAACCGGAGACCCTTTACTGGAAAGAGGCATTCCATCTTAGTCCTCACGGGTGACAACGCATCTGCATTTTGAGTCTTTATTGAGGATAGATGTAGATGTCTATGGGTCACAGCAACCACTTACCATCAGGTGGACTGTGTGCTCGTTTGTCACCCTATACTATAAAAAAAATTATAGTCCAGAATAAGTTAGTATTCAGTTATGTACCTATTCAGATCAGTTCAGTACTAAGTTATTTAAAAAAAATTAGGTATGAAACAGCTTACCGATCCTCCGTGACCTTATGAGATTCTTCAAGGCACATTAACATGTTGCCGTATTCACGAGCACTATAAACGTATACTTATTAGACATTATTAAAACCAAACAAAAACACAAAACGTAACAACAAGAACAACATCATTAATTAAATAACAAGTAATAACGATAATAATTTAATAAACAAAACAATTCAACTATCGCTCGTGATAGTCAACATGGCACTGTCTCAAAACTAAAATTATTGTAATGTCCTTGAAGCATGTGTAAATTCCATTAGCGCGAGGCGACACGAAGCAAGTGTGTGTGAAAGGAAGGTAGAGTGAGGGTAGTATAACCTAATGTATTGTTTCGTACCGATCTAGGAAAGAGTTCGAGGCCCGCGAGGATATTGACCCTATTGTCAGCTGATTTTCTTTTTAAAGTTTCACTGCTGGTTTTATTTTCAGTATTTTCATGATTTTTGTGTGAAATATCGTTTCAAATAACTGTAATAACATGATGGAGCGTGAATAAAGTTAATAAAACGTTGTGAAAGATTGATTTTTTCCTCGGGATCGAATTTCTTTGTGACCCATCATCATAGGTATCCTTAGTACTATCATCATCTTCGTTTTCGGGAGCGTTTCAAAATACCTGTATAAATCTGATGACGAATTATAATTCGTGGCAAATTATATGTCAAATGAGCTCGTAACAGTAATATGCGACGTGTTAATTCATAAACACAGTAACTACACGCGTTGGGTGGCGTGAGTGCCCACCCACCTACCGACGGTTACATCATGCAAATGTATTATATTAAGTGAATATACCGCTCATTTCGGCATTTAGCGTTTTAACAGTTTCCCTGTAGGCACAATAGTTAAACAATTGAAATGTTTATATATGATTCATGGGACAGATAAAGGGTTAAATATGTTTTGATTCTATAAAATCTCTCATATTCTCTATATTGTATATTATGTGGTACTGCCTCGTTGGTTTAGTGGTCGTAAATGCGATTGTTGATCATTGGGTCTCGGGTTTGAATGTCAGGTCGGGCAAAAATCAGTTATTCTGGGTTTTTCTTTCAAGAAATTCTCAGTAGCAGCCCGCAGCCTATAATTCTGTCCTGCGCAGTCTAGAAGACACACACACACACACACACGCGCGCGCATATGTTATAATAGTACATAGAAATAATGCAGATGTGTTGTCACCCATGAGGACTAAGATAGAATGCCTCGTTTCCAGGAAAAAGGGTCTCCGGTTCTTTACACTCACCATACAAAACACAGCAGCATTGAGCTGCTTTTTTACGCTAGTATTTTGTGAGAGCGAGGTCCTTCCCAGGTCAAGCTAATCCAAAAGTAAGTAAACTCTAGCTGTATCACCACTTACCATTAGGGGCACTGGATTAAAATAACTAATAGTTGACGTTACAGTTTTCAATATTTTAATTAATAAAGTTAGAATGTTAAAAGCCAACGTATTATCAGTCAACCTGAGGCAGCGTTTAGAAGACTAGTAAGTATGGCGAAGTTACTTGCTAAGTTAATTATTTACTCTGTACATGTTCACTAAGCGTGAATTGACATCAACTGCCTATGCGTTCATAGTTCACCGAAGTAAATTTTCTTATACGTTGTATTTATTGTTTTTTTTTTATTCATTGTCAACAGAACCAGCATTTTGTAACATTATAAAATTTGTAGATATTTACATTTTCTACTGCCAATTACAGGTTCTTACTTCATACAAAAATAATCTTATAACATATCGCTACAACTGTGTGAACATAATACATATATAAATAACATTTAGCAATTACCAACATTTTTGAAGATATTTACGGGTATTTTAAGGTACGCATTTTACAAAACACACTGCGCGCGCGCGCGCGCGCACGCGCGTTTGTGTGTGTGTGTGTGTGTGTGTGTGTGTGTGTGTGTGTGTGTGTGTGTGTGTGTGTGTGTGTGTGTGTGTCATTTTTAAATGTAAGAAGTGAAATGCTTGTAGTGAAGTGTAGCTAGTGTAGGAAAAGATGTGAAGAGGTGTGGCATGTTTATGATTTGTGTGTGATTTTTATTATTTATTATTACTTATTTCTTAGAATTGAGATTATTTATTTTTTTATGGAAGCTTTACTGTCGTGAAAAATATCAATAGATGAAAAGTTTTTGCTATAGCAGTTAAGTGTACGACTAATGACAGAATTTTGAGCATATTTTGAGCGACTTAACGGAATTTGAAATAGAGATGTGTGTCTGGTACTTTTCGAAGGAGTGTTGAATTGTAGGAATTGAAATGTCAATTCAGGACTATTAATTTTATTACTACAGACGTCGTGCAGGAACAAAATTTGTAGAAGTGTACGTCGGTCCTTTAACGGTAATAAGTTATGATGTTCGCAAGATTCCTTGTAACTACTTTTTTATGTTGTGTGCGATAATTTAATGCCTTAATAAATTTACATTGTATTTGCTCTATATTCTCTATGTAAGACAAGTAATTTGGATTCCAGACATTACAACAATACTCCAAAACACTTCGTACATAAGAATAATACAGAACTTTAATACATTCAGGATCTGAGAATGGACGGCACACTTTTAAAATAAATCCTAAGTTTTTAGACGCTTTTGCAACCATTATCGTGACGTGATAAGACATGAGCATTTTGGAATCAAAAACAACACCAAGATCTTTGGTTTGGTAGATGCGTTCCAAAGGTATGTTATCTAATTTGTTTTTTTTCTTATTGATATTCAATTTGATGCCTTTTACGGGTGAAGCTTTTGAAATATTAACACTAATACGGTTATCATGATATTAACATCAAAGCTGGTTCAAGTCTTTTTGAAGTTGTGTGCATCTCCCTCAGACTTAATATATGCGTAAATTTTAGTATCATCTACATAAATGAGAAACTTTAAAAATTTAAAGCAGCTTCCTATATCATACAAGTATGATGCATACAGTAACGATCCCAATATAGAGCCGTGTGGGACTCCAGATGGGACATCCACGAAATCAGAGCGATGTCCAACTATTATAACATCCTGAGATCGGTTACGTAGATAGGACTTCATCCACCTAAGAAGATTTCCATAAATTCCTAGCTCCTGGAGTTTACGCAAAGAATAATGTGATCCACGCGATCAAAAGCCTTCTCGAAATCTGTATAAATGGAATCGACCAGAAAACCATCATCCATACCTCGAAGAACAAATTGATTGGAAAAAATGATAAATTAGTCCTGGTTGAGCGACCACAAGCGAATCCATGCTGTTGCGAAGGAATGTGACGAACAATCAGGGATATAAATGCATATGCGCAACTCTCCATCAGTTTGCTCAACACATTAAGAATAGATATAGGTCTGTAATTTTCGATGGCTGTTTTGATTCCTTTATGGACCGGAACGACATTAGCAGTTTTCCAAATCTTGGAAAATAACCTTCTGCAAAACATTGATTAAAAATTAATGTTATAAGAGCAGCTAGCGATTCTGCACACTTCACAAAGAAATATGGAGGAATTTCATCACATCCAGTGCCTTTAGAACAATGGAGTATATTAGAAGTTTTTATGTCTATGACAGAAAGATATATATCACTAATAACATCATTGCCAAGGAAATTGTTATGTGTAGAGTTTCCATAATGTAATGCCGGTTGACTAAACATACGACTAAAAAATTCACTGAAAGCATTGCAAATATCATTTTGATTTGAAAATTGATTATTATTATATTGCATTATGTGAGGATAAGCTGATTTCTTTTTCCTCTTGGATTTTATATAAGCCCACACTTGGTGCAGGTTTAATTTTTTTTGAAAAGTTTATATAAGATGAATAACATTCCCTTTCAAGTTTTTTTAATCGCGAACGCAGTATAGAAAAAGATTCGTAATCATTTAGGTTTCCATATTTTTTCCAGTAAATATGATACTTAGCTTTTTCTTTAATCAATTTTAAAGGCACTACTATACCAAACAGGATAATTGTAAGTAAGCGACACAATTTTTTGTGGCACAAAATTAGAGATGGCGGCATTTAATTTTACATAAAAAGTGTCAATTATATATTCCAAATCATGAGATTTTAGAAAAGACCAATCTTAATTAGAGAAGAAAGTACTTAATTTATTATAATCAGCTTTCCTAAATGAGTTTCTTTTTCTAGTTTTTGGTTTAATCGTAGGTACTATTATATCCTTCACATAAATATCGACTGATGGATGAAAGACATCTTCATTTACTATTGGTACTTTAGATTTTACGATAGTTAATGATATATTAGAGAAAATTAAATCCAGTATATTACCATATGAATTTGATAAATAATTGTGTTGAGATAAACCGAAATACGAAGTAGTATTAATTAGATCGACAGCAGAATTCTGCATATCGACAGATCCCTTTTTTAGTATTATAGGTTTCTTTAATTTCCAATCTATACAAGGCAAGTTAAAATCACCAATTACTATAAAATGATCATCTGGTTTTGAACTGATCGCAGCAGTAAGTAATTTTATAAACTTTTGCATATTAAATGCAAGCGCACGGTTTGGCGGTATATAAGCACATATAATATTTAAATCATGCAGTGAGTCAAGCGCACGCGTCGGTATTGTTATACATATGCACTCAAGATCATCGCGGTCAAGGTCAGAGCGCCTGCACGCCCTAAGCCGGGAAGCGCACGCGATCATCACTCCACCGCCGAGAGCACCGAGGTCGCGACGGAACAGGTCGTATTTGTCAGAACTGCACAGCACCGTATCAAGTATACTGTCGCATAACCATGTCTCTGTAATTAAAGCGATGTCAATATCAGATAGAAATAGATTGTTATAAAACTGGTCAGTCTTAGTCCGTAAGCCTCTTACATTCTGATAAAAAAGTCTTAATCCACTATTGCACTTTTCTATTATAAATTTTAAGTACACAGTTAGTTATAGATTGACACAAAGGATTGTAATATATGATAGCAGTATCATTTGTACCACACAAAAAACGCAATAAATAAATAAGTAGTGAATGCTAAATATCTTTTTCCACGACAATAAGATATAATATAAGTTTTTACAAAGAAATGAAAAAGAAGTGCAGTATGTAATGCCTATTAATATATTATTATCATAATATTTTATATAATGTAGTATTATTTCATAGTATTTTGTAGTACGAGTAATGATAAATTGAAGTACTGAATCATATGTGGAGTGATAATTTTGCAACTTGTTTTGTGTTAAACTGTAAACAGGTGTAATGAATACGAATGTGAATATGGATGTGAGTGAAAAATGTGTATTGTGTAAGAATGCGTAATATAACTAAGAATAACATCGCTATACAAACAGTAAAAATTAAATTATCTTTATCAAATCGGCTGTCGCTATAATGGGTATAGGAGGAGAAGTTTCGTTGCGACGCACATAAATACGACAGTTTTTTGTCCAGATAAATTTAAAATTGAATTCCTTAGCCTTGATTTTACACTGTTTAAATAAATCCCGGTTATATGGTGTAAGATGGTCATTAATATAAATATTATTATTTCTAGCATTATCGTTCCTAGTCTTGTTCTCCATTCCGATGTCCGTTACTTTGATACCGCGATGTTTACGCGATGCGACTACAATCGAGTATTTTGTGCTGCGGTGGCGAAACCGGGCAATGATGGAACGGTGATTGATGGAACTGCTCGGCTTACGCGGCTGCACACGAAGTGCAAACTCCACCTCAATGCTGTCAATGGTGACACCCAATTTCTCAGCCAGCTTAACAATAATTCCAATAATGTCTTCATCCTTGTACTCGGGGACACCTATAATTTCTACATTCTGAAGGCGACTCCACTGCTGTTGCCTTGCAAACTCCTCTTCCAAATGTTTAATACGTCTAGTATTAGCATCTGCGTCACTTTGGAGACGCGCATTTTCTTCCTTTAGGCACTTAAGTTGTTTGGTGTTCTTTAATATAATCATCAGCCTGTAATTAGTAAACTTCTGAAATTGGTAGTTGGAAAAGATTGTCAATACGTCATGCATGACAGGAGAATTGGCGCTCCATTTTTCGAAAAATTTTCGCAGTTTTTAAATCTATAAGATATTCTTAACCCTACTTCCTAAGTGGTAATACTCCATTTCTCTGCTGATACTTATTTTAAGTCCTTTCAGTCTTCTTTAAGTCCGTCTGATTAGGTACCACCTATTTCTGCCGCCAGATCGAGCCTGCTCTGCTGTGTTCCGGTCGGAGGGGTATAGAGCCATCTTAGGCGTCAAAGATGACAACGAATCTGTGTCCTTCGTTGTTTGAGTGAGCTGAGGTGACAATAAGCATGTTAAAATAATTATACCCGAATACTTTTTTTAAGAAAAGTTCTATATTATAAGAAGTGAAAATTCGGCGAATTTTGGTCATGCCTATGCTCTGCTCGATTCTACACGTGATAAAATTCGTTACAATAATATTCGCAGTAGAACAAGGGTTATTGATATAGCACAATGGATCTAAGATATTTTAATCCTACATAAATTTTATAAATATATAGTAAGTAAAGTTATATAATTACACAATATTTAAAACACTTTGTCCGAACTGAAAAGGGCATAAAGGTACTACAATGACATTATGAAAAAAATTCATATTATTAATGAATATAAAATGTTATTGTTATTTAAAATAAATATTTTCTACTAAAACTTGCTTAAAAGCCAGCAAATTTATAAAATATCTCAACACTTTTGTCGGCGACGGTATCGTTGAATGTGTGGTACTACCAATGTTTGCATCGTCATAGTGTTGACATCAAAGTACCACCGCAACACGTAGCGCAATCAAAACAACCGCTGCTATGTGTAGGCAGAAATTCTTTACCTTGTATTACAGTTTCGCTCACAGGTAGCTTTAGAGTGGTCGTTTCTGTTTCTGTGTTGATACTTGTTTGCTCTAATTAAGGAATATGTTAATGTCTCTGTGTGGGTAAAAGTGATTGTAATAATACAGTGTTTGTTTTTTAATAATTTCTTTTAACGAACGAAAAAAATGATAAGTGAAGCCCAGGCTCGATCGAAGTCGCGACTTGTAGATAATGTTACCCGACGGTCGCCCGTACTGCATGTAAATTTCATAATTAAATTCATAATTAATTACATAAATTCATAAATTCCAGATATCCGGGAAAGAGCAGCTCGAGATAAGCGCGTTGAAAATTCCTATGAGGAGGTAAATTAGTGGTGCCGGAAGAGATTTGATCACCTTGTTGCTGATGCCGTCTAGACCAGGGGCTGATCTATTCTTAAGACTTTTTATGGTTTCTGTGACTTCATCGACAGTCACAGGATCGAGTGGATCACCTGCTGGCGGTAACGCAGACCTACGTTCGACTTCCGCTTCTACCCTCTAGTAGGTGAGCGGGATCTGTTGGTACGCTGGATGGGGTACACTGGCTCTCTAGACTGTCAGCTAGGCATCTTTTTTTTCGAGATCGTATAAGGCGAGACCAGGGTGGTCTAGCCTCACGAGAGGCGGCATGGGAGTAGTTTGCTTTGAATTTAGAGCTCTAGTCAGCCTCCAAAAAGCGCCTTGACCATCGATTCCTTCTAAGAGGTTTTACCATTTATCGTTTCTAAATTCGGCTATGCGTTGTTTAAGTGGAGAACGTAGCCGAATTTTGTTATCTTCCGTGCGATAACGGTCATAAGATTTAAGTGCGGTGTTCTTCACTTAATCAGTTGTCGAAGATCTGCCGGAAGTTTCGTGTACCGATCACTCGACACACGAACCTTACGAGCATCTTCGACCGCTGTAGTGAGAGTTGATAGGGCGCTAATCGCTCTATTGGCTTCCTCCGGCGAGTCGATCTTGTCCGGTATGGAGTATAAATGTGGAGTTCGTAGACTCGAGTTTGACCTCGAGTTTACGCCAGTCAACGATGGTTTTGAACTGAGGGACCTCACCTGCCGATCAGCCCAGTAATACGACCGGCCTGTGGTCTGAGCATAATTCGATGAAAGTTTCGATCGAATAGTAAGCCGGATGTCTTTAGTAATGCTACATCAAGGACGTCCGGATGATGGTGTGAAAGAAAAGGATAGCGAGTTGGACTCTCCAGGGCCATAAAGTCGAAGTTGAGTCTCCCCAAATCAAAATAAAATATCTTTATCTTTATCTCCGTCAGGTCGCATAAAACGTTTCCGTTTCAGTTATTTACGTTAGAATTCCAATTAACGTGTTTATTGTTTAGGTCGCCCGCGATTAATACGCGGGGCATAGATCTAGTAGAGCCGAGATGTTGGCTACTAATATATGTTTCAGCGGTGGCAGATATGCCGATGCAATTATGATGGGCAGATGGCCCCTGTGCTATCCTACAAACTGATGCTTCAAGTTAGCAAGCGGTGGAGTATCTATCGGTATGCAGTGCAAGGACCTTTGTAGTAGATCAAGGTGTCGCCTTTAGTTCCGGTCAGCCTATCATTTCTTACTAAGGTATACTGTATTTAACTATTTTGTGATCGCGCACGCTAGGTTTCAAGAAAATCACTTGCACCAGCATGATGTCGACATCATGATCGCGTAAAAGTACACGATTTCTTCCTTGATCTCTGATGTCGTTTGGGTTAAAGAACGCGACAGTCAGAGAGCTAGGTTTGGTTCTACCTGTATGTTGTACTGCCATTCTGATTTATAAAAATTCGGCTTAGGCGCATTGGAAGGAGCCAATCGCGTCGATTAGATTGATATGCTCAATGGTGGTATTGAGCTTATGACTAAGGAGAAGTCAGCAGCGAAGCTTGAAGATGCCTGAGGGGTGGTTTTGGGTTTTTGAGCCTGGAGAGAGGGCGCTGGCCTTAAGGCGGCTGCTCTTACGATCGCCGGGGTTCGTTTTGGTGCAAAGGCACCGAAGGGTTGGTGATAGCCTGGGGGCGCTGGTTGGGACACCCAGATCGGTGCGACTGAAGGCAGGTTGCCGAGGACGGACCTGCTGGCGCTAGCCGCTCGTCCGCGCTGTTCACACCTCCGCGCTTCCTGCGCGGCGCTTTGATACACCCGTGATAATTCGCTGGTGTCCCGCTTCGCCGCATAGAACGCAGCTCGGAGAGCCTTACGACTCGGGCGTTCGAGTGCACTCGGCGTACGTGATCGCCTCAGACACTTAACGCATCTAGGTCGGGCAACAGTTTTGACCGAGTGGCCATAAAGCTGGCATCGGTGGCATTGACCAACGATGCCCCTGTTTCGGGGGGCTTCTACTGCAATCCCCGTAAGATTGCAGATTCGGCGGACGTTAAAAATTTCTTTGCCTTCCGGAGACAGGTCCAGGATGACTAGGCAAAGGTCTAGGTATCTTTTTTTGTCGGTTGGGTGGTGCATTCTGTGCACTTCCCTGACCGGGAGGTTCCGCGATTTAAGATCGCTTAGAATGTGTTCAGTTACGTGCTCCTTAGGGAGCCCGCGAACGACGACACGAAAGTTGCGGTCTTCCGCGAGGGAGGTGAAATCAGTTTCTGAGCCAGATGCGAAAGAGTAAGCGCGGAAGTCATACGTCGTAGAGACGTGAATGCGTATGCCCTGACCACCGTTGTGGACTTTGGGGCAGAAGATTTTCTTGGAGTTTATCCACTTGGATATGTTGCTCCAGCGTGATTTATCCTGTAGGATAATGCTTTTCCTTACGCTCAGAGGCTGGTTTCGGGTTCGCGATTTTACCGCGACTTTGGCTGTTTTAGGGTGCGCTGAAGCGGGCTTTTAGCCGGAGTGGCGTTGGGGACGAAGGGTCGAATGAGGCTCGTCACCGTTTTTCGCGGCGGGTGCTTACGATTTTACCCAAGACGACGGTGAAGTTGTCTTCGTCCGACTCGACGTCCAAAACACCGTGGAGGGCCCACGGGCGGAGAACGCAGAAGGCGCAGAGGACGCGACATCGAGCGAGATGGTGTCTACGGACGCGAGGGTCGCAGGTTCACTGCTTGACGACATGGGGTCTTCAACAAGCACGGTCAGAATTTCAGCAGCGGGCACGTCTCGCTGCGCTAAAGGTCGCCCAAACGTCGGGGCAGACGCAACTAAAAGTCGGTGAGTTCGGCTATAATAACAGCCGCCATCTTGTTAAGGCTTAAAAAACACTTGTGTACCAAGCCCCCACCTAATGGCGGAGGAGGTGTGCTTAAGACGAACACCCATACACCAGCGCCTTGGTATGCTAGGGTGTATCTAGCTGTCGCCCAAAGCGACAAGCGAACACAGAAATTTAAAACAGAATAGCCGCCCTGAGGCGGCGGTGTAATAAACTACTTACAGTTTACTGAAATCTGCAAAGCGTGAGGCAAAACACTAACACACAAAAGGACAATGGGCCGGCGGGCATGATGACGCCTGCCCATTGGCCTGACGGCAGGAATGATGCTCAAATACCACTGAAGCACTTCCGAGAATTGTCTTGATATTGTCACGCACACAATGGCACTGCAGAAAACGGGAGCGCATGGGCTCGACCGAAGAACACGTGAGCGCAGCGTGAGCGCAGACAACCGAATCAATGAAAATTTTATTCTCCTTAAGGTGTAAAATCTGCCTTGTACATAATTTGCAACAAAGTTCTAATTACATAAAAAAAGCTGATGATCTTCAAACGGCGGAAAATATTTTCTTGAATCATAGCTAAGAACACTCTCGATCAAGTCACCTTTCAAACAAAAAAAATCTAAGTCGTTTCATCCGTTTGGGAGCTACGATGCCACAGACAGGTACACAGATATCATAAATAGGATATTGTCATTCATCGATGGGTTCAACAAATGGATATATAATACCCATTTGTTGAACCCATCGATGACGATGACCAGAACCCAGTGACGACCTAGTAAGACATGCAGGAAGTCGATGAATGCAGGTGGCTCAGGACCGTGCTTTATGACATTCCTTGGGAGGCCTATGTTCAGCAGTGGACTTGTGAAGAGTTGCAATGATGACGATGATGAACCCATCACTCCTTTCATCTCTAAGTGTGTAAGAGATTGTACTGAAGCCATAGTTTAAATCCGAGATATCTGTCAATAAACTGTTTTGCAATAAGGCGGATTAAGTTTGATTCTCCTGTACTAAACAAGTACTAAAACAAATATCTTTTATCATCATTATTATTACAAATCACAAGTCCACTGCTGAATCTCCCTCCCACGGATAGGCCTCACCCAAGGAATGCCACAAAGGTGTGTTTACCTTTTTTAAAGTTGTATTTATTTGCATGCTGCTATTGAATTGAACCACATGCCACGAGTAGCTCAAGATAGCCGTGGTAGCTCAGGGACTAAGCGCTCGCTGTAAATATCATAGTGCGCGAGCAACCCGGGTTCGATTCCCGCCGGCAACAATGAATTTGTTAATTGCAATTTTAACAGCTGATTTACCACGTGCTCGGCGGTGAAGAAAACATCGTGAGTAAACCTGCATGTCTGAGAAATAAGAAAAAAAATATTTCGAAGATATGTGAAGGCAGCTCGGCGGACATTTTCTTGCCCTAAAATCCTCTCAGAAATTAGAGGAGGCCTCTGCCCAGCAGTGGGACAAAATAAGATTAAATGCTTGTGCTAGGAGTGGTTCACCACTGTAGGTAAATGCTGAATTCGAACCAATTACTTTTGTATCGAGATTCGTATCGTTAATCAATAAGCTATTGTCGCTTAAATCTTACTCTATTGCAAAAAAAATTTGTAATGAAAAACTTATTTCATTTCACCGTAAAAAGTTCTGTTAGCAATTTGAATAAATTTTTTGCCATATAAATATTATTTAAATTATAATAACAAGAACTTTGTAATATTTTTACCAAAAGAGCGTTTCGATTTACAAAAATAGCAACGCATAAAATTATGTTGAAATTGAACTAAGACAAGAAATTTTTAACAAAAAAAATTACTTTTGACTTTTTACTCACTTTTAGTATTCAACTAGCTGTTCCCCGCGACTTCGTCTGCGTATAATTTAGGTTTTTAATTTTTTTGCGTGTTACCCTAATTCTTTTTTCGTAAATAAAAGTAGCCTTAGTTACTCCTTATAACATCAGCTGTCTGCCAGTGAAAGTCTCATCAAAATCAGTCCAGCCGTTTCGGATATTAGCCGGAACAAACAGACAGACAGACAGACAAAATTTTTAAAAATTGTATTTTTGTTATAAGTACCGTAAATAGTTTTATATGCATTTAGTGAAAAGCTGTTATTTTGACATTACAAACAGACACTCCAATTTCATTTATTTGTGTAGATTAATACGTTTGAAATGTTTTCGGAAATAATAGATATATTATGCTTAATACAAGATTATATATTTACTAAATATTCTAAGCTAAATATAACTTTACCCAAGTCGCGCAAGGGCTGTCTGGTGGATTTCCACTGGCAACAATGTAGCAGCCTACATACATTCAGCTACTGGGCAAAAAAAGAGCAAAATCCCTTCTAGAAGGTAATCTATGTGGGAGGCCTATGTTTAGTTGACTTTTGATATAAAATATATGAAAATTTATATTTTTTCTTTTCAATTTATTTATTCGTACAAAGGTAAGTATGTCGGCGAGTACACGCTCTTAAAACTATATATTATTATGCACCATCACCTGTACAAATACAATTAATTACCAAAAAACAAAGAGAAAATAAAAGGTAGTTATATCAAAGTTACCTACTACAATTACATAATATTTAGAAATAATAAAAAAAATATATATTAAACAACAAAAGCAATAAACAAATCTGTTCGCGACGGCGAAAAGTGTTTAAAAACATAGTGATTAAAAAACAATATTAAAAGTGCAATAGTGTAATTTTACATGTTTACAACCTTAGTATTATAGTGTAGAGAATCGTTTAGTAATAGTTAAGAAAATAACTCTTATATGTACAAACAAAAAGTCGACCAATCAGAGCGCGACACGTTATAGAACATTGTAGGTTCTAGGCATTAGATTAAGGTTTATAGATTAAGGAAGTAAAATAATATTTAGCGTGATGAAACTTGTTTCCTACTTATAGTAAAATTAAAGAATTAAGGTACCCAAATATTGAGAAAATTTGGATTATTATTTTGGTTAATAACTTTTCACATTGTTAATAAATTAAGAAACCTTTACGGCGTGCTAATATGCAACTGAATTACCGATTTAACAATGTATAGTACATTAGCGTAAGAAGTAATCGTGTATAGAATTAATTATGATTTAAGACAATTGTAAAGTGAAAATGTTATACTATAAAGAGGCAAAACGGACAATGGCAAGCGGCTCCCTTTAAAGTAACGCTCGAGTCTACCTTATGGCCTCGGGGCCCAGTAACATTGTAGTAGCTATAAAACTAAATACACCATCGATAACGCTTATCGACAACAATAATGCGAATCACTATGCTCGCCCCTAAGGCCCGTGAGTGGGAGAGAGAGCGAAATACTCCGATGATTTATGACCCAAACTGCACGGACAAAATAATTCTAGTATAGTAGCATAGTAGCTGATAATAGCAGCTAGTAACCAGTGATAGTAATAGCTAGTTTTACAACATAGTAGCTGATAATAGCAGCTAGTAACACGTTATAGTAGTAGCATAGTACAACGTAGAAGCTGATAATAGCAGCTAGTAAAAAGTGATAATAAAAGCAGATAACACTAGTAGTAGTAAGTTACTACCAAACAATTTGAAGAAATAGTCAACAGAGGAAATCATCTGAAAAATATAGTGACCAACCGATAGTGAACAACCGATATAGAACAACCGTATTTAACAACATTTACTCTCGAGTTTTGCCCGTCCGGCACAGGCCCGTTCATATTGCATACTTCAATAAATAAATCAAACTTAAAAAAGCGATCAATAAAAGTATGCAATAATGTGTAATGTGTTATAGCTCTGTTAATAATGCCCTTTTTAGAAAAGATTTTAATAAGTTTTTGCTTAATTTATTTTTATTTTTATTTGGAGGCGTTTCTCTTAACCATTTTATTTTGTTATAGATTCCATTATAGTTATTTGCACTAGGCTTTTCAAGTTTTTATTCCCCTTACCTTACGCGTGTTGTAAGTGTTAATAATATTTACTTTATATTCGTCAGTATAATAATGTTCTATTGCTATTTAATATTTTAATCGTCTTTCAAGATATGAATAAATGGCAACAATAAACTCATTAAAAAAAGAAATTAATTACAATTTTCTCGTCTATTCTTCTGAACTGTGTACCATACGGTGAAGGAAAACTTCGTATGGAAACCTGCATGTCGGAAAAGTGTTAATAATTTGAATTAGCGGTGGATTCTTCCGTGTCCACAAGTCTCAAGATTGCCTCATAGGGAGGATTTTGCCATAGTTGCCACGTATCGTAGGTGGGTTGACACCTTCATTTTTTTTTGTAGTTGTTATCAGGAAGATGCTGCTGCCGAGTGCCGATCTTCTGTTTAAGTTTCCATTTGTCGCCTCACGGGACGATATAGGGTAGTGTATATTCTTATACGGTTATGTTTATCCTTTTACTTTTTTTAAACAAAATCAGTTCTGATATTTATTCAATAGGGCCTATACCTATATATTATTTACGGGTTAAACTGTATTATGTATATTCAGCGCCTCAGTAACGAATGTTGTCTGACTTATTGAGTTACGTGGTTTGTGACTGTATTATGTATGAGCTGATACCCGCTCGCTTCGCCGGGCGCACGATAATTTTTTATTGGAGAACTTATTCTTTTTTTATGGGAATATCGTAAAATCCGTCCTTAATGAGCGTATTCATTGCGAAATGAGTAAATATACTAAATTTCAAGTCAATCGGGTGTAAAATTTTAGAGATCTCTTTTGATTAGGTTAGTTTCTAGTTAGGAACATTTTTCCATTATGCACACTGACCTCTATATATGGACTGGCTATACACCGTGACATAATGAGGCGATTTGATTTTCGCCATTTTGGCGCTGACAGCAGAAGTGAACGTCCACGGAACTAATAATAGAGATAAGACAGTGTGAAAAAATATGCCGATAAAAATTCTATACCCAGGCCTACCCGAACGTCCATTCTATTTATGTATCATATTAAATTAATGCCATACAATAAATAAATTTATCAATTAATACGTAGGCCTTAGACGCAAGCTTTATACCTCATATGAAACCAAGATCGACGCTGGGTTGATCTATCTACGTTTTCATTCGTAACTACAGAACGGATTTTGTTCCGGGTTTCAAATGAGAAAATGCCTACGCATACCTTGCGGGTGCAAGAACGGATTATGTCGGACTTGTACCTACTAAAACCCCATGATGTTCCACCTTCACCACATATTGACAGGGCCACGGAAACGCTTTCAAGCACATCCGCGGCCCCACCAGCGAGGACCCCTCCTTAGTTGAGGACCTCCTCCCGACTTCCTGAGCCCGATATGTGGAGGCCATGGAGCCAAGAAAAACGAGCACTCGGTAGCACCAAGGGTACAGTCTCGCCAATGTCGCGGAGGATAGTCGAGTGGCGCATTACATTATACCAACAATCCTCTTACCTTGCGACTCTACTGGCTGCAGCGATATAGAGAAAGGACCTCCTCAGCTGCAGCTCACTAACACACATCCAAGGGCTCGAAGCCCACTCAGAGTGGCCACCTTGGGCCAGCCCATCACTTGGGCCAGCCATGTGAGTCGCCCACGTTTACTATGAGTTACCAAGCCACGTATACTAACCCCTCCCTCCGCCACCACAAGCAAGAAACCCGTTCAGGAGGAGTTATTTTTACCAAACTCACGCAAACTCACTCAACGACATTAATAATTTTGCAGTTCCAATATAAATTTATTCCCTTGATACAATAAGTTGGTCGTATAATTATACAGATTTAACGAACTTACGTCTTGAAACACAAAGACATCATCAGGCGACCTTTCTACACTTGGCTATGGCCCTTGAGTCTGGGGATAATAAGGAGAGAGGAAAAAAAAACATTCGAAATAATAATCGAATATTTTATACTTACTGTTACTGGTACTACCAGAAAATATTGTGAGTAGTGTTGCCCAAAATCGGTCTTGGTCTTGCAGTCTTGGTCTTGTTCTTGCATTTTGCAAGAACAAGACAAGGATGCCAAACTTTGCGTCTTGCAATTAGGACTGAGTGTCGTTTCAGGAGTATAGGAGTATAGGGTATACGCTTAGATTTTTAGATTTGGAAAATTGGACTTATGCGCATTACGAACAATACCATAAACATACATAGCGAGTGAAAATGTCCATTAAAAGAAAAAAGAGTGCATCCTTAGTTTTGACCATCGGCACTTTGATAGTGCGCGGCGTCTTGTTGTTCGGCATCATCTAAGGTCGGATACTGACCTGTCAAAGAAATTTTGCAGCTCTTGGAAGTACAAGGTCAAGATATACGCGCCGGCGGCCTATTGTTATCGCATACAATCGTATCCGCCGCGCCGCACGCACAACATTTGACACTGTTTGATTGCCGCCACAGAGTACATGTTCCAAAAATAAAATTAGTTTCCAGGTGGTCAGAATGGACACGAATACATTATGCTGATCTCGCAAGGAATATTGTAATTAGATAATGGTAAGGATAGGTAGATATCATAATAATTTATGCTAGTAAGTAATTATTATAGTATTAACTATATGGGTTTATAATAATTACTTATTATTATTATTATTACCTAATAGATAAACATGTTCAATAAGTTCACTGCAAATCTCGATTTTTAAGTGTGTGTTTTTAAACACAAAGTGCCTGAATATGTCGTCATCCATTTGATAAATATTGTAGACACTTTTAACGCACTTGAAACGTCTAAAATGGATCTGGATCTTGTCTTCAAGGCTTAGTTATTAACGAGTTGGAGGAGTACCTAAATAAACCCAGAGCCGCCAGTTGGAAGACATTTTAGAGTGGTGGAGGACGCATGACAGAATATCCGACGTTATCGAAGATGGTCCGTGATTTTCTTTCAATACCTGCAACTTCAGTACCTGCTGAGAGATTATTTTCAAAATATTATTAGTAATTAGAAAACATAGAAATAGGTTAAGTGATGAGTTAGATGGTTACTTTGTATTAATTCTGGTCAAAAGAATTAATATAAAGTAACAGTAATGTCAAAGCTTGTTGTGTAGCTACTGGTTTTTTAAATGAATAAGGGTGACAAACGAGCACACAGTCCACCTGATGGTAAGTGGTTGCTGTGGCCCATATCTATCTTCGTTTGCGAATTAACCTTCCTCGGTTCTTCGGGTCATATTGACCTGAAACTGAAATTTAACTGTCAATAAAAGTCGTAATTATTAATATAATTTACTAAGACTTTATGACAATTATTAATTATGCATTCACTATATATTATTATTGTAAAATTATGGTGAAGTTCTTATCTTATGAAAATTAAGTTTTTCCGTCTTAGGTTCTTTCAATAATACCCGAGTATGAAAGGTCCTCGGTCAGAAAAGCCCGTGTTTTGCAAACAATAATGCTTTTTATTGAATACACTTACAATTTATAAATGTTAGTAATATCTTAATTACTTAGCGTTATTGTTGAAGGTACTTTGAGAATAATTGTTTATTTACATTAGTATGCCGGTAGATTACATTACTTACGTGTGACAGTTACTTTTATTTCATTCATTCGTTGTTTGGACTTGATGTGTTTCATTTGTGTTTGAAATGGCTCACAATTTGACTGATTCTGCGATTTCGCAAATCGTAAACTACGATATAAATTCCGAAGATGAAATAATTAGTAAAACGGAGAATAGTTTGGATGAAAATCCTACCGACAATATTCAACCCAGTTTGTACAGTGAAAGCAGTAGTGACGAAACAAATAGCGATGAGGAGCCTCTTTCAAGATACGTTACCAATACCAGTGCTAATGAAAACCAAATGCTATCAAAAAATGGTGAATTTGTTTGGTCAAGAACCCCATTAGAAGTCAGAGATCGTTTGAGTAGTGCAAACCTAATAAAACTTACACCAGGCATTACCAGGTATGCTTCTAATCGCATAAATACATTTAGAAGTCCTTTGATTTATTCTAAATAAGCGTATAAAATCTATAATTTTGGAACAAACAAATATAGAAGGTTCTTCACGTTTCGGAAATGGATGGGAAGCGTTAGATGAAACGGACTTAGATGGATATCTAGGTATTCTTATTCTTGTTGAGTTTTCAAGTCTAACGATGAAAGTTTAGAAAGCTTATGGTCCGAAGCTAATGGAAGACCTATATTTCGGCAACAATGTCCCTGAAACGTTTCAAACAAATTTCTCATGATTTTGCGTTTTGATAAACGTTCTGACCGAGAAGCAAGAAAACAGAGTGACAAATTAGCAGCTGTGAGAGATATGTGGGATGTATGGGTGAAGCTGTTGCCTATGTTTTATAATCCAAATATAAATATCACAATTGACGAACAGTTACTTTCATTTAGAGGTCGATGTCCTTTCCGACAATATATGCCAAGCAAACCAAGTAAATATGGTATAAAAATTTGGATATTGTGTGACAGTGAAACAGGATACGTTCGTTCAATTCAGTGTTATACTGAAAACTCCAAGGAAGTGCCCGGAAAAAATCAAGGAATGCGTGTAGTTTTGGATCTGACAGAAGGTTTACAGGGCTACAACCTTACATGTGATAATTTTTACATCTTATGAATTAGCTGAAAACTTTTAGATCGTAAACTTACCATTCTTGAACCTTACGGAAAATAAGCGACAGATACCCGTAGATCTTTAGATACGAAGAAATCTGTGTTTTCATCTACTTTTGCATTCAATTCAAAAATGGTTCTTGTCTCATACATTCCGAAAAAACAAAATGTAATTTTGTTGAGCACAAATCACAACAAAATAGAAATACATGAATCAGAGCAGAAGAAACCAAAAATGATCATGGACTATAATGCAACAAAGGGTGCTGTTGATTTTCTAGACAAAATGGTTTCGGCCTATAGTCGTAAACGAATGACTAGAAGGTGGCCAATAGCCATATTTCATAATATGATTGATATTTCATGTTTCAATGCTTATGTATTATACTGACACCCACCCAGACTGGAAACAGAAGAGAACAGTACAAAGACGGTTGTTTCTAGAGAAATTAGCCATGAATTGGTAAATGATCACATCGAGCGTAGGAAAATTCTTCCTCGGACAAATGCTTCACTGGAATTAGTACTACGAGTGCAGTCAGGTGTTACTGAGACAACGAATACTTCCACTACTCAGAGCTCTAATAAAAGAAAAGGTGTAGTGTATGTCCATCTTCAAAAGATGTAAAACTTCAAAAATCTGTAAAAATGTAAGAAACATATATGTCCGAAACATTCTGAAATTTTATGCCTTTGTGTTACAAGAAAATGAGTAATATACAAATATAGTCGTTTATTGTATCCTTATTTTTATTAAATAAATGTGTTTTAGAAATAATTAGATTTTGTATTTAATTTAAAACAATTGTTCATATTTTTGAAATCGGGTCAACATGACCGAAGGCCTCACGTAAATAGTATTTAAAAACCGAGGAAGGTTAAAATGCAGATGCGTTGCCAGCCGTGAGAACTAAGATAGAATGCCTCTTTTCTAGTAAAACGGGTCCCCGCTTCTACACTCACCATACGAAACAAAGCAGCATTAAGCTGCTATTTTGCGCTGATATTCTGTGAGAGCGTGGTCCTCCCTGTTATGAAATTTAATTTGTATTGGATTAGGTCCACATATGAAATTAGCGTTTTGTCGTACTGACCACTTTGATCTGAAATATCTCCTCTTTGGTTAATAATTCCAAATTCAAATTTATAAATTCATTTAGCTGGTACATTTGAGTTTTGAAAACAGAATTCATTGGTTTTTTTCGTCATTTTTTTTTGGCGTCGCTTATTACCGTACAATGGAAAACATGAAATATCGGTATATTTACGAGTACGAGTTCTGCCGTGGCACCAGTGCTGCAGAAACAGCTCGAAGGATTAAGGAATTGTATGGCGCTGATGTCGCAAAAGAAAGCACGGTACGTTTTTGATTTCAACGTTTTCGTTCTGGAAATTTCGACCTTCAGAACCAACCAAGTTGATAGATAACAACGGTGCATACTTTGATTAATTAAATATATTTTACAAAAAATTGACTTTATATTCCTCCCACAAAACGCTAATTTCATATGTAAGGACCTAATATTTTATTTTTTATTTAAATAAATGGTAAATTGTATAACTCTTTATTCTATTTCATATAAGGTGAGGGTCTATCAATTTCTTTCTAGACAGATAATGTCTTTAAAATACAGTCAAGTTAATGTCATTAATTTGTTTTATATGTTTTAACCATGTTTTAGCACATGTAAACTTATAAAATGTAAACGTTTAGTAAAAATAGACTGACTCCGTGGCCGTGACACGGTAGATAACTCAGTTGGTTAGAGCATCGGCACGGATCGCTTAGGTCGTGGGTTCAAACCCCACCCGGTGTCAGTTGATTTTCGTATTTCTCATTAACTGTTTAGACATTTATTAATTTGGTTGGTCTTTACTATGGCTATGTTAATTCAAGCTCAAAATATACCTACTCTGTTAAGTTGTTCTAAGATCTAAAGTAACGTTTAATAAGTAGCAATAGGCTAATAGGTGTTACATTTCCACTAATAATTCGAAGTAGGTACTTCATCATATATTACACACATACATACAGTAGATTATACCTGTTAGAGTCACGCTGCAGCTATATAACGGTTATAGCAAGAAAAGGTCGATTCAACCGTTGAAGGACCAAGCTCTCACAGAATACCTACGTGAAATATCAGCCTAATGCTACTTTTTTTTCAAATGGTAAGTCAAGAGAATCGGAGACAATTTTGCTGGAAACAAGGCATTCTATTATTGTCCTCAGGGGTGACAACGCATCTGCGTTTTGATTCTTAATCGAGGATAGACGTATGTCTATGGACCAGAACATCCACTTACCATCAGGTGGATTATATGCTCGTTTGTCACTGTATTTCTATAAAAATATTATATCAAACAAAAACATAAAATAAACATTTATCAAAACTGTTTAGTTTAATTACTTATATATACTTCATTGTGTTACATAATTATTTGTTAAATTTGTTTTGGACAAATAAGTGGGTCTTGATGTTCATCCTAAACGAGTAGTGGCGGTGTAAGAATATCCACTAGCCCATATCGTTCCGTGGGCGTCGTAAGAGGCGACAGAGGGAAACTGAAACAGGAGATGGGCAGCAGCATCTTCCTGATAACATCTCAAAATAATAAAAACTTCAAGCGTGACAATTATGGCAATTATGGCGAAATATAGAGTAATCAATTATAGGGGAGGCCTATGTTCAGCTGTGGACTTCAACCATACAGGAGGAATTCCTAATGTATTTCGTTCTCAATTCGTAATGTGTAAGCTTGCCCTTTATTTCATTTACCATATTTTTAATGCCGATTTCATCTATTAACTTTTTTGCCTTATCCTCTGGCATCTAAATTTCCATTCGTATCTTATAAATTTTTAATGAAACTAAAACAGAAAATGATTTCATTGTCGCACATTTAAACTGTCAGTTGTTAGAGAAAACGCTTAAACGATTTTTTTCGAAGCAATTAAAAACTTTCTAGCGACTAAATACAGGATAGCTCTTGATCAGCGGCAGTAATATCCTTACAAAGCTTTTTTTAAACTTATAAATAACAACAACATTAAAATACTTTGTGTGATAAATGGAAAATTAGAGGTGATTAATTTGATGCGATTTGTGAACTGGTCAGCTTCAAATACACATTCAGTATAATTAATTAATAGAATCAAGCGTTACTTTGCGGAAATCGATTGAATAAAGATGTAAAAAAGAAAAAGTTCAGCGAAACACACGTCGTATTATCGACGGTGGTGTCTTTGTTAGGTTAGTAGTGTTGGGAGTAGTGGTGCTGGAATTTGTAGTAACGGGATAGTTTTTTTTTACATTTTATTTTATTACTTATATACACTTATGCACAAGGTGGTAGGACGTTATCCTTTCTGCCTAGTCCGTCTGGTTAGGCAACACTCTTACCTATTTCTGCCACAAAATAGCAGTGCTTGCACACAGGTCGTGGGCATTGCATGTTAGTTCTCAGAGGTAACAACATATCTGTAGTATTCTCTGTTTGAAGATGGTTGCAAGTGTCCATGGGCTGCAGTAGCCACTTACCATGAGTTCAAATTAGACGCTGGCATTCAGTTGGACGCCTAGATTGAACTTGGCTTATTGAAAGCTAGCCCTTTGGAGGCGGCATATGCGTATTATGTTGGTTGTTTATGTGTATGTTGGTGTGTACTTTGTAATCTCATGTTGTATGTAAACAATTATGTGCGAGTGTCATGAGAATCTAGGATCTATCTCCGAAAAGTAGGCATGGTGATGTGAGGCTTATGGTTAACACTTTGTGAACTATAATTTAGTAAAAAGCTTTACAAATTCCTTACTAAATACCTGTAATCACATTAACTTCCTTTTCTATATTTATTCTAAGATCTGACTTATACTGAGAAAACTGAATGGTCACACATTAAGGGATATACTTTTCTACTGCCGCGTTTGTCTAGTGGTCGTAAGTGCAACTGCTAATCATGTGGTCAAGGTTCAAATGCCGAGTTGAGCCAAAAACAGTTATTAGGTCTTTAGTTATAAAATTGCCGTTTTTTTTATGAAATAAGTTAACGTAATTTTTTTCTATATTTTTATTTTGAAATAAGTTAACGTAATTTTTTTCTATATTTTTTATTTCTATTAATCAAAGTTACATATGCAATCGATGCATCTTTGCCAATGCAGTGGCAGTTTATTGATGCCCTTCTTGAAGAAATCAGCTGGACGGGAGGCTACAAATTCTTCAAAGGCATTTAGTACTGTCTCTAGGGTATTGATTTTTTTTTCCCGCCAAAAAGTTATCCAAATTATGGAAAAAGTTGAAGTCTGTAGGCGCAAGTTCTGGTGAGTACGTTGGATGACGTAGAGCTTCCAACCCCAGCACTTGTAACTCAAGGAGCAGCGGGACGAGCGATTGACCAAAGCTGGTTGAAGACGTGTGAGCTTCTCCATCATTGTGTTCAGTTGTTCACAGTATACATCTGCAGTAATGCTCATCCCGTTTGGTAAGAAGCTGTGATGAATCACACCGGCACTAGACAACCAATCACTTTGCTAGGGGTATATTTTCGTTTAGGGCATTGTTTAGGTGCTGAACCAGACTCCAACCAAATTGGTGGGTGCTTGCGATTGTCAAACAGAAGCCATTTTTTGTCGCAGGTAATAATACGGTTCAAAATTCTTTGGTGTGCAACGCGTCTTGACGTGCAAGGCACGTCTCGACGCGTACTACACGCTGCCGATCATTGAGTTCGTGGGGCACCCATTTTTCAAGCTTTTTTACCTTGCCTATTTGACGCAAATGGTTGGTCCATATTGTTTTGATGCTAACGCATATTCGCCTTTAATTCGTCCTTGTCGACAAAAGTTTTCGGACGACCACGGGGTTCATTTTTCAGGTCGAAATTTCCAGAACGGAAGCGGGCAAACTAATAACAGATGTTGTATTCGTTTGTAGTATTCGCTCTGTAAACGTCGTTGACGTTGCCAGCCACGTGTGCCGCGTTGCTGCCACGACGGTACTCATATTCCATAATTACTTGAATTTTTAACGTATCCATGATGACAAATGACAAATTTTGAAAAAAAAATTCATTTTTTTAAATAATATTAATTTGAAATTGGAATTCTTAGCCAAAAAAAAATTATTTTGATTTGAAATGGCCAGTACTGCAGAACGGCAATTTCATAGGTAAAGACATATTACTTAGTTTAACTTTAAAGAAATTCTCGGTAGCCCGGAATCCGAAATTTGATATTTTACTCCCATGCCTCACAAAGCAAATAAAGCCATTGTATAAGGGCATAATCAAGCATAATCAAGAGCCGTGGTAGCTCAGATGGTTAGCGCTCGCTGTAAGTTTCACAGTACGCGAGCAACCCGGGTTCGATCCCCGCCGGCACCAATGAAATTGTTAATTGCAATTTTAAGTGCTGATTTACCACGTGCTCGGCGTTGAAGGAAAACATTGTGAGGAAACCTGCATGTCTGAGAAATCAAAAAAAAATATTTTCAAAGACATGTGAAGTTCCGCTAACACGCATTGGGGCAGCGAGTCGGACATTTCTTGCCCTAAAACCCTCCCAGAAATGAGAGGAGGCCCAGCCCAGCAGTAAGACGTATATAGGCTGTAACTTTACTTTACTTTTTGTTATAATCAAGCCCCGCGCATGATATTTCTACGGTTGTGTCGGATTACCGTTCCATCGCACTGTGAGAGTAGTATAATCCGTAACCAAAATTTATTCTGGAGTACATTATATTTTTACAAATTCCAGAATTCATTCCATAATTGTTTTAAGTAAACTACTAAATCCTTGGTAATTTATCTCATGAATTCCCAGCACGGTCCCTCCGTGCTCACGCACACTCTAACATTCGTTAAGGCTCAGGCGAACGTTTAGAGTTGGACTAACATTAGATATAGTTGTCTATAATTGTGTGACAGCTGAACAAACATAAGACATTTATGCGTGCTCTTTATTTGACTACTTAAGTCTATACTAATCGTTTACACTGTTAATATTTATTTTGTGTTAATTTATATCAGTCTTGATACATCCTTTGTCAGTCCAAAATTCAATTTCGTTTACTTAAAGGGTTGTTAATGAAATGTCAGCAGAGAATTTTTCAACTTTGCAACGGCAGATATTGACCGTTATAAAAGTAACTTGATGTTAAGTTAGCTGTTCAGAACTAATTAAAAATTATCTAATGACTTGAAACAGTTTTCATGTTCTTAAAGCACACCTCGTGTTGTGCCGCCAGGCAAAAGTTTTGAACACATCTTACAGGCTAGTGGAAGCTGTTGCCATCACTAGCCTGTAAGATGATCATACGGTCACCAGAGTCTCATCAATCATCTCTATCTATCATCATTATCTCATCATCAATCAAATAAACAATTGTATAAATATTGCTCGTAAACATACGTGTATTAGGAATTACGTACGTATAAGCTCCTACGTATTTAGCCACATGTCATGCAAAATAATGTACAGTGCGTAATAAATTATAGTTTAAACAAACTAAAGAAACATGCTAAACATAAAATTATTTTATTTTATCTCGGTGATCCTGATCAGGATACTAGGATAAAGTAACTTAGTTATTGTATTGTCGTCGGTACTTAATACGAGTGCAAATTTTCAAGACAATCGGCCGTCTGTAAGTTAGTGAAAATTACATTAAAAGTTTCCGTTTCGTAGATAGTTAGACAGATAGACAGATACACGCGAAGCTAATAAAAGTGTATTAAAAATATTACAGTTCATATAAAATCACGATGTCATTCATTACATTACATTACGTTTCTAATAATTATTTAATCAAATTATGCATTTATTTGTCATATTCATTTCAACATTCATATATTAAGTATTTGTAACTAGCGATTTGCCCCGGCTTTGCACGTGTGATTTCTTGATCTCGAGAACAGCGCCACCTACCAATTGTGAATCTAAATCATTCTCAAATCAACCGAATTTGATATAAAACTTTGTGTGTGTTAATCAGACCCACAAAATTTTATCAAAATCAGTCCAGCCGTTTAGGATGAGTTCAGTCACATACACAGTACACAGGAACAGAAGAATTTCATATATTATATATATTAAGATAGCTAAGACGATAAATGAATTCTATAATGCTACTATAAGTTTATTCCGGAATAACTGCCGGAATATGTTGGAGCTCTAATTTAGCAAATATCAAATTTCACGAAGACTATGACGCCGCGGATAACAGACTTCTACACTACTACAGTCAATGGAAACCTGCAGCGAACTTTTGCACCTAAAATGTTAACGGAATTGAATGGGACTGGTAAGTAGAATAAATTACATGTAAAATGAGTACATGATATATAGATTGGTGTTTCCTTACACAGCAAATTTACCTTTTTAATAAACTGTATTATTAGGTGACATATAACGTAACGTTATTAAAATGTATGAAAGTAATCAATATAGCTCTACTAGTACAAGTTTTGTTCCGCATTTTCATTGTATTGTTCATAAGACAATAGACGCCGCAGAAATAAGTTTGAATGACGAATTAATCCGCTGTTCGAAATGAATGTCATATTTGAAAATATGAAGTTTTTATTATTTAAGAGTGTAAAAGAGCACAGAATCCACCTGATGGCAAGTGTTGTAGCCCATAGACACCTATATCTATCCTCGATTAAGAATTAAAATGTAGAAGGCCAAAATGTGTCATTGGGTTTTCTGTCAAGGAATTCTCAGTAGTAGCCCGGAGTCAGAAAGTTGAAGATGTTTCATCCCCGCGCCTCGGAAGTACAGAGAGTACAGAGGTTCTCCTCCGTTAAGACTGGCCACCGTGTCCGAAATGCGGTGTGAAAAACATTATTAAAACGTCTACGTTTTAGATGCGTTGTCTTCTCTGAACTAATATATGCCTGGTTAACAGTGAGCTGTGGTAGCTCAGACGCTAAGCGCTCGCTGCAAATAGGTATCATAGTACGCGAGCAACCCGGGTTATAACCCTGCCGGCACAAATGAAATTATTAATTATGATTTTAAGTGCTGATTTACCACGTGCTCTAATGTCTGCTTGCCTGCATGTCTTAGAAATAAAAATATATTTCGAAGATATGTGAAGCCCACCAACACGCATTATGGCAGCGCGGCGGGCTTTCCATAGCCTAGGTTTTTCCTAGCTAAAACCTTCTCAGAAATGAGAGGAAGCCTGTACCCAGAAGTGGGACGTAGTTGTAAGGCTGTAACTTTTACCAGTGAAAAGGGTCTCCGGTTCTCTTTTCTCACCATATTAAACATAGCAGCATTAAGCTGTTATTTTACGCTTGTAATCTGTAAATGTGGTCTTTACCCGGTCGAGCCGACCCATTCGTGCTACAAAAATAATTTGGCCGCAGCGTTACCAAGTTTTAAAAGCTCCTATATAAATTAGTCTTCTTTATTCTTCTTTATAGAGTCATAGCGATTGCTGGACTTGGGAATCACCTATTGTAGGGAAGATTTATCGTAATTGCGCGTGTTAAGGGAATTTTAGCCAGGCTGGGCTTCTACATCCAGCATATACGAGACAACTGCATAAGAGAATACCTCCGGAATAGATGTAGATGTCAATGGGCCACAGTAATCACTTACCATCAGGTGGACTGTGTGCTCGTTTGTCACACTTATTCTATAAAAAAACTCATTAGAGTTATAACCCAGATTCCTTGTCCGATAGAAATTTTCCTGAAAACTTGTGATTGTAATTTTATACGTCCAGGTTTTGTAAACCTCGTACTGGTAAACGAAGTGTAGGGCGTCCCTCACTAGATAGAGTGACGACCTGGTAAGACAAGTAGGAAGTCGATGGATTTAGGTGGCTCAGGACCGTGCTTTGTGGCATTCCTTGGAGGAGGCCTATGTTCAGCAGTGGACTTGTGAACAATGAAATTTGCGAAACAATGAAACAAACACAAAAACTATAACATTCACAATTAAAAGAAATATGACATTCTATGGTTTGAAGAAAGAGTCACGTCAAAGAGCAGATTCTAAGATATGAAGCCATGAATTAAAATTAAAAGTAATGGTAGAAGACGATCCTTATCAAAAAACTAAAGAATGAGCGTCATGGTTAGTTAAGTATTAATTTGTATGACCTACAAATAATTGTTCCGGGTCTGGAGGTTTGTCCTTGTAAAATTTATGTATGTAAACTGCCCCTACAATACAGGAGAAAATCCTAGTATAATATAAAATGATTTCCGTATTTTCATTCGACATTTCACATGTAATTTTTTATCAGCATATATAGAGTTATTTCACTTCAGCAATTTTTGTTAATAGCGACGTCGATACAGCTATGAAAGAGTTTCCTGTACATATATTTTATCCCTGTTTCAAAGCCTTCGCCTCGCTATCCGTTGCCATCTCCCGTCGAGGCCCCGTGTTTTAAGTCTCATTCGAGTGGAAACACGAGGCGTAGATGCATAGTGCGATGATGGATGTGATATCTGAATTTGTTTTTGTATTTTTTTAATTTTTAATTTACATAATATAATAATAAGTATATTATAATATGCTGAAATTATTTCAGTAGTCTTTTTTATAGAATATGGTTGACAAACGAGCACACAGTCCAACTGCTGGTAAGTGAATGCTGTGGCCCATAGACATCTATATTTATACTCAATTAAGAATCAAAATGCAGATGCGTTTTCACTCCTGAGGACCAAGATGGAATGCCTCTTTTCCAGTAAAAGGCTCTCAGATTCTCTACACTCACCGTACGAAACACAGTAGCATTAAGCTGTTATTTTACGCTTGTAATCTGTAAATGTGGTCTTTACCCGGTCGAGCCGACCCATTCGTGCTACAAAAATAATTTGGCCGCAGCGTTACCAGGTTTTAAAAGCTCCTATATAAATAAGTCTCTTTATTCTTCTTTATAGAGTCATAGCGACTGCTGGAATTGGGAATCACCTATTGTAGGGAAGATTTATCGTAATTGCGCGTGTTAAGGAATTTTTGCCAGGCTGGGCTTCTACATCCAGCATATACGAGACAACTGCATAAGAGAATACCTCCGGAATAGATGTAGATGTCAATGGGCCACAGTAATCACTTACCATCAGGTGGACTGTGTGCTCGTTTGTCACACTTATTCTATAAAAAAACTCATTAGAGTTATAACCCAGATTCCTTGTCCGATAGAAATTTTCCTGAAAACTTGTGATTGTAATTTTATAGGTCCAAGTTTTGTAAACCTCGTACCGGTAAACGAAGTGTAGGGCGTCCCCTTACTAGATAGAGTAACGACTTGGTAAGACAAGTAGGAAGTCGATGGATTTAGGTGGCTCAGGACCGTGCTTCGTGGCATTCTTGAGGAGGCCTATGTTCAGCAGTGGACTTGTGAACAATGAAATTTATGAAACAATGAAACAAACACAAAACTATAACATTCACAATTAAAAGAAATATGACATTCTATGGTTTGAAGAAAGAGTCACGTCAAAGAGCAGATCCTAAGATATGAAGCCATGAATTAAAATTAAAAGTAATGGTAGAAGACGATCCTTATCAAAAACTAAAGAATGAGCATCATGGTTAGTTAAGTATTAATTTGTATGACCTACAAATAATTGTTCCTGGTCTGGATGTTTGTCCTTGTAAAATTTATGTATGTAAACTGCCCTACAATACAGGAGAAAATCCTAGTATAATATAAAATGATTTCCGTGTTTTCATTCGACATTTCACATGTAAGTTTTTATCAGCATATAGAGTTATTTCACTTCAGCAATTTTTGTTAATAGCGACGTCGATACAGCTATGAAAGAGTTTCTGTACATATATTTTATCCTGTTTCAAAGCCTTCGCCTCGCTATCCGTTACCATCTCCGTCGAGGCCCCGTGTTAAGTCTCATTCGAGTGGAAACACGAGGCGTAGATGCATAGTGCGATGATGGATGTGATATCTGGATTTGTTTTGTATATTTTTAATTTTAATTTACATAATATAAAATAAATATATTATAATATGCTGAAATTATTTCAGTAGTCTTTTATAGAATATGGTTGACAAACGAGCACACAGCCCAACTGCTGGTAAGTGAATGCTGTGGTCCATAGACATTTAAATTTATACTCAATTAAGAATCAAAATGCAGATGCGTTGTCACTCCTGAGGACCAAGATGGAATGCCTCTTTTCCAGTAAAAGGATCTCAGATTCTCTACACTCACCGTACGAAACACAGTAGCATTAAGCTGTTATTTTACGCTTGTAATCTGTAAATGTGGTCTTTACCCGGTCGAGCCGACCCATTCGTGCTACAAAAATAATTTGGCCGCAGCGTTACCAAGTTTTAAAAGCTCCTATATAAATTAGTCTTCTTTATTCTTCTTTATAGAGTCATAGCGATTGCTGGACTTGGGAATCACCTATTGTAGGGAAGATTTATCGTAATTGCGCGTGTTAAGGGAATTTTAGCCAGGCTGGGCTTCTACATCCAGCATATACGAGACAACTGCATAAGAGAATACCTCCGGAATAGATGTAGATGTCAATGGGCCACAGTAATAACTTACCATCAGGTGTACTGTGTGCTCGTTTGTCACCCTTATTCTCTAAAAACTCATTAGAGTTATAACCTAGATTCCTTGCCCGATAGAAATTTTCCTGAAAACTTGTGATTGTAATTTTATACGTCCAGGTTTTGTAAACCTCGTACCGGTAAACGAAGTGTAGGGCGTCCCTCACTAGATAGAGTGACGACCTGGTAAGACAAGTAGAAGTCGATGGATTTAGGTGGCTCAGGACCGTGCTTTGTGGCATTCCTTGGAGGCCTATGTTCAGCAGTGGACTTGTGAACAATGAAATTTATGAAACAATGAAACAAACACAAAAACTATAACATTCACAATTAAAAGAAATATGACATTCTATGGTTTGAAGAAAGAGTCACGTCAAAGAGCAGATCCTAAGATATGAAGCCATGAATTAAAATTAAAAGTAATGGTAGAAGACGATCCTTATCAAAAACTAAAGAATGAGCATCATGGTTAGTTAAGTATTAATTTGTATGACCTACAAATAATTGTTCCTAGTCTGGATGTTTGTCCTTGTAAAATTTATGTATGTAAACTGCCCTACAATACAGGAGAAAACCTAGTATAATATAAAATGATTTCCGTGTTTTCATTCGACATTTCACATGTAAGTTTTATCAGCATATATAGAGTTATTTCACTTCAGCAATTTTTGTTAATAGCGACGTCGATACAGCTATGAAAGAGTTTCCTGTACATATATTTTATCCCTGTTTCAAAGCCTTCGCCTCGCTATCCGTTGCCATCTCCCGTCGAGGCCCCGTGTTTTAAGTCTCATTCGAGTGGAAACACGAGGCGTAGATGCATAGTGCGATGATGGATGTGATATCTGAATTTGTTTTTGTATTTTTTTAATTTTTAATTTACATAATATAAAAATAAATATACTATAATATGCTGAAATTATTTCAGTAGTCTTTTTATAGAATATGGTTGACAAACGAGCACACAGTCCAACTGCTGGTAAGTGAATGCTGTGGCCCATAGACATCTATATTTATACTCAATTGAGAATCAAAATGCAGATGCGTTGTCACTCCCGAGGACTAAGATGGAATGCCTCTTTTCCAGTAAAAAGGCTCTCAGATTCTCTACACTCACCATACGAAACACAGTAGCATTAAGCTGCTATTTTACGCTGGTATTCTGTGAGAGCGTGGTCCCACCCCAGTCGAGCCGACCCATTCGTGCTACAACAATAGTATAGATACAGCGTGGCTCTACCACGTGAAAAATAGGTTATAGGTCAGCCTACCGGGTTACTTGAGGCAACTAGGACCCCGTGACTGACCGCCCGGCTCAATTACAAAAGCGGTAATACCACCCACATTGTCCGCCGGTTTCTATCCGGAAAGTAGGAAATTCGGAATAGGCAACGGAACCCAAGGAGCCAGCAGCTGGCCGACTTTATGGAGAAAGAGGACTCTTTATGATGAAATCTTTCTTCCAAAGCGGCCCCACAGAAAGTGGACCTGGTCGAGCCTCGACAGCTGTTCAGTGATGTCTCAGTGAACGCGAGGGTGAAAACTGGAGCGATCACCGAATGGTGAGAGGCACACTGAACTTCCTAACAAACCAAACTTCCTCCTAACCCTCGGCCGTTTGGATTCCCCTGGTGAGGGCTTCCGTCTGATTGAGTTTTTATATTATATTATTTTAAGTATGTATATATTGTATAATATCTATTTATGTTTATAATAGTATAGAACTTATATGTTATATAATTGTTTATGAATATCAGCCAGACGAGAACACTAATAAAACATTTACTGTAATTAAAAAATTAAATTATCATACACTACCTCCTTCTCCACGCTGTGGAGTGCAACGCCTGGCTGCTTTACTAGCTGAATGGCAATATTTGAGTGAGAAAAGAGCCAGCCCTCTTGTTACTAAACCAAGCGCGTAGGATAGGAAAGTCAAAATACTGGTTAGTGACGCAGTGGCTAAGCCCTTGGCTGGGGCACTGCCAGCCGTGGTTCTAATTCCAGAGTTCTAATTTCAAAGTCAAAGTCAAATATTTTAATTTAAAATTGGCTTTTACAAAGTTGTTCCGGGTCTGTATAGTTAATGGACAATTTATGCATTAATAACGCCTCCACAATAAAGAAGGCATTTAAGAGGTATATGAGGCTGTAAGACACTGTATGAAATACATTAGAATCATTTAAACCACCCGTTAAAGGCAGATCGGAAAAGTTTTAAATTAAATAAATATTTAATACGTTTTGCTTCGCAGTGGAATAATTTGCCAGCATCTCTGTTTTCATCAGATTATAATGTAGATGTCTTCAAGGCAAGAGTGAATCGGCTTTATTAAGCTAAGCCAGTTCGCTTTACCATCTTCGGCTGCATCACCACTTACCATCAGGTGGGAAAGTAGTCACCGTTTCGTTACCGTTACAGCCTATTAAAGTCCACCGCTGAACATAGGCCTCCATAGATTGCCTCATAGGTGGGATATTTTCCATAGATACCATACTTGGATAGCAGGTCGGCAACCGCAGTTCTTTATTTTAGTCGTTATTAGGAAGACGCTGTTGCCCATCTACTGATTTGTTTCTCTGTCGCCTCTTACGACGGCCACGGGATTATATGGGGTAGTGGATATTCTTAGACCGCCACTAACAGTCAAACACTAGCTTATAATACTCGCAGATAAAAATTGACTCGGCAGTGGCAGTGTGGAAGTGGGCTCGCAAAGCGCCCTCCGATTGGCCACCTCGGCCAGCCCAGGGTTCCTCTTAGTTTACCGTGGGTGACCAATTCGGCTACAGCCCCACCACGACAAATCGGAAACCTGTTCGTGGAGAAACGAGCTACTCCCTTCTTTCCGTTTCGCAGTCAATAACCTTAATTATCAGGCTACCGTTACGTATCATTTCATCACCAAGAGATTTTAATATCAGGGAATGTTATAATGATACAACACAATGTCTTTATTGGTCGTAACTCTTCGAAATATATTTAATATTTGTAGTAATAAATATATTTAATGTTTGTAGGCAGGTTACTTGCCTGCTTTAAAGATCACAATTGATATCTTTATACACACCTGTTTTTTCAAATATAGTACATCGTAAAACCCTTTACTTTCATGATGTACTAAATTTTTAGAAGATTGCGAATATTGCTGTCCTGATATTCCATGAAGGCTTGATAACTTGAACTAAAACTTTAAATAATGGAATCACTTTGGTGCTTTCTCTTATTCTGTCACAAGCAATTTTATCTAAAATTTTTGATCCGATAAACTATTTATATATTAATGCGTGAAGGAAAACTTTGACCCTTTTAACATATTGTGCGCACGAGGAGGTGTGAGATTTGGCACAGTTAAAGTTTATATGGAGAAGGAGCAGAAAGCAAAAATTTGTTTGAAATATGTATGTATTTCTAACATAAAATTATATTAAATAAAACATACATTGCTCATGTTCATATTACCAATGAGGATTGGTTATAGTCGTTTGTTAGTTCATATTGCCATTGTCTCAGAGGTACATGCATATGTATGTTATTACTCTAAGGTCAATGTCAAATACTTAATAATCTGTGGTCAAACTTTCGCACAAAGTAGATTGTTGCCAAAGAATTTTAAAATGTTGCCAACAAATAGTGTGAGGAGTGTATGTCAAGGCAAAAACGTTTATTTTATATTAGAGACCCGCCCCGGATTCGCTTGGGTAGGAGCTATTAAGTCATTTAAATTTTCTAAAATAATTATCAATGGCAATTCATTTTATCAGTTTATTGACTTCACAAAAACGCTCCAAGTCTTTTGGATAAAATATAGCCTAGATCCTTCTGGCATTGCTTTTATCTATTCGTAAAGTTACATCACAATCGGTTCAGCCATTTAGAAGATTAGCTTGGACAGATAGACAGACAGACAACATTTTAAAAATGGTTATTTATGTCTTAATAGCATTCAACCTCTTCGCCTGGCTGCCGTCGAATATAAACGTTTAATTAACTACCCGTGATTGTTGAATTTTGTTTGATAAATTAATAATCTCCGAAATAAATTAAGTCGCAAAATAGGAGAACATACTTGTGGAGGTGTTGGCAAGATAAACCCGTCGTGTCTGCGAGCCTAGTACACCGAAACGACGCGTGAGTCACATCTATCAATTTTAAAACACCAATCATAGAACCCCACTTTGCACCATCTTGGAATAATATATGCCCATTGTACTAATATTGGCTAAGCATCACACTACGTGACACGCCCTCCAAGACGGCTTTTTCATATTAACCTATTGCGCAAATATATATACTATTTTGTAAAGAGAAAATAAAGCTGCGTTCAGAACAATATTAAATAACAAATAAATAAATAATTGTCTACTTGCATAAAATTATGGAATCCAGTTTGAATAAATCGTTCTCGGAAACAAACCTGACAGCAATAAATAAAGCTGAATCTAATTCCTCCACTAAAATATCACAAGCCGCAGCAAAAGAAAGAGACATGAAGAAGATATTAGCATTGAATTTTCCATATTTAAGGAAGAAATGAAAATCTGATAATTTCTTTGTCAAGCAAGAACGGAGAAGAACTGAAAAATATAATAATAGCAATAAATAAAATAGCACCAACACTTGCGGATATCCAGAAATCTAACCAGAATATAGAAAACTCCATTGAGTTCCTCACTGCACAGAATGAAGAATATAAAAGAAAATTGAAAATTAGAGATCCAATCGCAAGAAGACCGTAAATATATAACTGTTCTAGAAGATAAAATAGAAGATATGCAGAAAGGGATGAGAAAAGCAAGTTACGAAGTAAAGAACGTACCAAAGAAAGAAAATGAGACGAAAGAAGATTTAGTAGAAATGGTCACTTGTCTTTCAAAGAGTATAGTTGTAAAATAAACAGGGCGAGATAAAAGATATATATAGAGTGCGAGTAAGAAAAGAAGGAGTGAAAAATACACCAATTGTGGTGGAAATGACTTCAACTCTAATAAAAAACGACTTCCTCAAAATGAGCAAATCATTCAACATTAAACACAAATCAAAAATTTGTGCAAAACATCTAGGCCTACGAACATCTGAAGATACTCCTGTCTTTATATCTGAAAATCTGACTGCCAAAGCTTCTGCGCTTATATTTCCTTGAAGAGACCTGGTTAAGTCCAAATCTTATAAGTTCTCCTGGACTCCTATGGGAAAGTTTACGTACGAAAGGATGAAACTCCCGTATTATTTACATTAAGGATGAACGGCAAATACAACAATTATTACAAAAAGAATGACTAGATATAATATATTATATACTACTAAGTTTATTACTAGGATATAAGTATAATAAGTTGATTTTACTTTTTGCATGTCTTAAAATTAATCTTAAGTTTACACATTATAAAACCACACAAAAAACACTTGAACTCTCGAACACCCCAATATACACACTTCCTTACATTTTACTAATTACTACTCGTACATGTAACTATTTTAATACTTACCCTCAGGCTAATTTTGTTATTACAGCTACCTTTAAAACTGGCCATGTACCGATAAAATATTTACTATGGCACATTATTATAAAATACATTAGGGAAACCATAAACAAACATCACCAGAAGCTATACAAATTCTGTGTTATTAGTTCCATTAGCTTTGATGATGGATAGTCCTTTAACTATGTTAAAAGAAATAGACGACATTGAAATTGCAAATTATGTATCTTGTGATATTGAAGATTTGAATAAATTCATATGTTTGAATAAAAAGACTTGACAGTTGTTACGCAGAACATCAGGAGTATTTATAAAACTTAAACAACTTGCAATTAACACTATCTAGCCTTACCTTGAAGTAGATCTGCTAATTCGAACAGAATGCAGGCTTGATAACAATAAGCACCTGCCACAAATTACAAATTACACATCATTTGCCACTATGAAACATCTTAACCAAAATGACGGAGTGACAGTTTACTATAAAATAACCTTAAACATAAAATAAAAATAAAATTAGAGCATGCCTCTTGTTTACAAATAGAAATCTTTAATCATATAATATTAGGTATATAGATCACCTCACATACAAATACTGAAACATTTACTGAATCTTTGCAACAACATCTTAACACGATTAAAACAATCAAAATATGATTATTACTGGAGATATCAACATAAATCTTATTCCAAAACCTAATGAACTAAATAGTGAACAAAAAATAGACTTAACTATCTTGATGTCCTTTCTACTTTCGGTTTTTTTACCGACATACAATTGCTACCAGAGGAAATAGTTGCTGGATCATGTTATCCTTAATTAAATATGAAAAGACACAAGCAAATATAGCGGTAATAAATACATCCATCACCGATCACTATATGGTGTTCTTTAGTTTAACTAAAATTAAAGAAATAAAACTTCTCCGCGAACAAAAACATATATCGATTTTGATAAGACGGTTACTAGCCTTGCTAATAAAAATTTATCTATTTTACTATTATGCGATGATCCTAATAAAATTGTTGAAATATTAATAAACAAAATTAAAGAATATTTATATGAAAACACTAATACTATCCGTATTCCTAAAAGTAGACGTACCATTAAACCCTGATAACTACAGGTATGCTCAGATGCATAAAAAATAGGAATAAAACAAAAACAACTTAGAAACAACCCTTTTGATGAAATTTTGAGAATAACCTATAAAAGATATCGCAATTACTGTAACGACTGTATTAAAAGTTAAAACGTTCATATGAAAGAACATTGTTATTAGAAAACCCTAAAATCTTATGGAATAATATAAAAATATTACACATACTAAGGAAATTAAAACTACTAATACTGGATTATTAGACATAGAATCAAGCTCACTCAATCAGTTAATACAGTCAATTTTTTTTGCAAATATTGGGTGTAATTGCCGATGACATTAAAAGAAAGAACAGTGCACACGATCAGAATAGACATATTGCAGCACACTTAATTAATAACAGCTCTCATCTTTCGCCATCTTAGATACTAATCCTAATGAAGTTCTGTATACTCATGAACTTAAAATCCGACAGCGCCCGGGTTGTGATAATATACCCACAAAATTTGTGAAATTGGCAAGTTCTTTAATAGTGCCGATAGTTTGTCACTTGGCTAACCTCTGTTTTTCCGGTGTATTTCCAACCTTCCTTAAACGATCTATTATTACACCTGTACACAAGGATGGGAGCAGAGATGATAAATAATTATAGGCCAATTCCATTTTACCAGCTATATCTAAAACTAGAAAAATTAATTAATAACAGATTAATACGGTATTTAGATAAATATAATATTCTATCGCAAACACAATATGGATTTAGAAGAGGAAAACACAGAATGTTATAGATCTAATATATAGTTGATCACCTACCAAAATAAAAATGTCCTACTGTATTTTTGGACCTAAAAAGGCATTTGACACTCGTCTCTGTTCCCAATGAAGCTGGAAAAGATCGGTATAAGGAAGCTAACTAGAATTGATGAGAGATTATTTAAGAAACAGAACGCAAAGTACTAGAATAGGCAATTATGTCAGTAATGACCTTCAAATAACCTTTAGTGCCGAGGCAGTGTACTAGGCCCTACCTTATTTCTAATTTATATTAATGACCTCTGTAAATTAAAACTTGATAATGGTAAGATTTATTCATATGCGGACGATACTGCTATCATTTTCACGGGTAAATCGTGGGATGAAGTCTGCGACACAGCAGAATTTGAGCTAGCCAAAATTGAACTGGCTCGAAATAAACTTGCTTACCCTTAACACGTCTAAGACAAAATATATATGCTTTTCCATTAACAAAGGTCACAGCCCACAACCCATAATCTTAAAACACACAACTGTGGTTTGCGTAACAATTGCACGTGTCCTACTATAGAAAAGTAGCTTGTACTAGATATTTGGGGTTATGATAGACCAAATACTTACATGGCATTCACATATAGAATTAACTAATAACAGATTAAGAAAACTTATTTGGATCTTTAAAACCCTCAGACATGTCGCAACTCATAAACTATTAAATCATATATGCTGCACTAGGCAAATCGATTTTAATATATTGTGTACCAGTTTGGGGTGGTGCTACGAAAACGAAACTCCTACAACTGGAACGTGGTCAACGCTCATTAATAAAGGTCATGTACAATAAATCATATAGATTCCTACAGAAGAACTTTACTCAGTTAGTGGTTTACTAAGTTTAGAAAGTTGTACATTTTAAATTTGTTGTTAACAAAACATAAAACAACTTTATACGACTGCAAAAGTAGTAATAGACGAGGAAAAGCTTTTGAATTAACTCTAGTCAAGACTAATTTTGCTAGTCACCAATTTAAAAGACAGGCTGGTTATTTATACAATGTAGTCAACAAAAAACTAAACATTTATTCACTGAACTCTAATGAGTTCAAAAAGACAGTTACAGAATGGCTCCTCAAACTTAAGTATGATGAGGTCGAGGCATTATTAAAAGTTATTAAATAAATTTTACATACGCAGACAAACACACACATGTGTACATACACACACACAAACACACACACAAACATACACACACACACACACACACACACACAAGCGCGTACGCCATAGACTCAAACTCACATAAACTCGCACACTTCTATAAAACCCTCATTAACTAAATATATGCTTAGTTTCTTGTATTTCTTTTATTAATTTATTGTGTGTTTATTTAATTCTTGTATAGAAGAGCGGGGCATCCTGCCACAAGTATATATTTACTTAAAAGGATGTCCCTTACTCCCATACCAATATAATGTATGATCTTTTAAAGAAATAAACAATTTTTCATTTTTCATTTCAGCCAACTGGCAGTAGGCCTTTCAGTTAAACTTTTTTACATGGGAAATGTTTACGCATACACCGCCTCGCGGGGCAATTACGGGTTATGGTGACTCACCGACCTAAACCCCATGGTGTTCCACCTTCGCCGCATATTGGCAGGGCCACGGGAACTTTCGCACACATCCGTGGCCCCACCAGCGCCGGCCGCCCCATGGCTCCTTCTCGGGGAGGACTTCTCCTTCCCATTCTCCTTCTCAGGCAAGGCGCATCAGGAACACAAGACACGCCTTCCTCCACAGCCTCAACTCCACCTGCGTAACCCCTCCCGAGTTCGATACGCGGAGGCCATGGGGCCAGGAAAAAACGAATACTCGGAAGCATCAGCTTTCCTGACCCCAGCGGCGGATCTGGTCTGTGGTTCGGCCGCCTACCAAGTTCCGGCCGCGCAGGTTAAGGAGAGCGGCGCCTCGCAATACCGACACTCCTTTCCCCGCGGCCCCACCACCACCGCATCAACGGTGCGGTCCCGCCAGAGTTGCGGAGGATAGGGCGAGTGGCGCATCGCCACCACCAACACTCCTAGCCCACCGACACACAAAGTAGGCTCATGCCCACGGAGTGGCCACCCGCCGGTCCTACACCACGTGCCAGCCAGGGGTTCCTTGTTGCGGGTGACCAAGCCACGGCTACTAAGCCCCCGCCACGACAAAGCGGGAACCGTTCGGGGGTTCGGTTAACAGCCTAGCCCGGCGTCGTTCTACTAGCGGCCTGAACGATATTCAGCTGATGCGTCTAACACAACATTGCACCTATCTTGTAATATCAGCGACAGTAGGAAGGAGGTGGCTGGGGTGGCCTGGGCCACCCTAAATCCGTGTACATTTATATAATATAGCACATTGAGCATTATTATGCACAGACCAGCGACATTACATTGCATGGTAATCCTTTTAATTTCATTCAAAGGGACGGTTATATTATGATTATCAATAAGGCCTCCAGTTGTACGGCGCCGTTTAGTAATAAGGCTAGGCTGTTAACTGAAGGGCTAATTAAGCTAGTTGGTTGCGCCATAAAGATTTTGTACATTAGTTAATTGTGTTTTATATTTATAATACATCAACGTGCGGTTAATGTGATTGACTAAAATACAGCTTGCTAAAAATCTAAAAAGTCATTTAATTACGGTCGAATTTTGATTATTAGGCGACCACTTATTTAAATAAAATATCAGAGTATGATCTAATTATATAGACGTAGGAATACAAATTTTAATTCTGCCTCTGCGGCTTAATTTCGGAGGATGATTTGTGACTCGATCTTTATTTCTGATTAAATGCCGTGTAATGGTGGGATAAGAGAATCCATAAGCCCATATCATCCGGGGGAAACGTAGGACATGACATAGGGAAATAAACAGGCAAAATAAATAGGTGGGCAGCAGCATCTTCCTGACACAACAGACAATAATAACGAAAATTGCGGTTGCTGACCCGGCAACTAATATTCCCGTATGAGGCAATCTGTTGGTGATGCATGCGTTCAACGATGGACTGTTGACAATTTATTTATTTATTTATTTTTACTTTAATTAAACGGTAAAACAAATTACATTAATAAAAGACAACGTATTAATTCTTGTCACTCACAGAACTTCAGGCATATCGACAATATTACCGTCCATTCATCCGCAAACAGGTCGCAATCAGGATTTGTACCCAGGAGAGCGTTAAGTGCGGTGAGGACACGGGGAACAGGCGAGTTGACGCGCGCAACGGTGCGCCCATGCCACGGTAAAAGTTTATGCATGCGATTACGACAGTAGTTAGTAATAATAAGAATATAAATAAATATAAATAAGATGTAATTAATTTAAAAGAAATTGTAATTGTGATTCACCATTCAGAGATACATAATTTTTAGGATTAAGAAGATATTTTTTGAGATTTAAGAAATAAAAATAACCCTTAAAGTTTATTTCTAAAAATCTGTCTACTATACTGTCCACACATATGAAAAAACAAATATCTTGGAAGCGTAGTTTTTTTCTCATATTTTCTTAATGTATATCTACGTTACTAAGTTTTATAAATTTAATATTGTACATAACCCTCGGTGTTATATGCACTTTGGTTTCATGATACGTTTAGACCTTATAAGTTTAAAATATCTTTAATTACTAATAATAATAATGTCCTCCAGACCGAGTTTCGGTCACGGCGACCAGCCTCGACGTAGACCAGCCATCGGCGCAGAACAGGATTATAGTTCCCAAGTGTATGCGAAAGTACAGGTCCACTCTCTATTCCTGCACTCTGATAATCCGATGGGACGGTAAACCGACACGACCGGAGAGAGATCAGGCGCAGGATCAACGGCTTTAAGTGCTTTCCGCGGCACGGGGGTGAGACACCGCCAACTTCCTGACTCCGGGCAGCTACTGAGAATTTCTTTACAGAAAAACTCAATAACTGATTTTTTTTGCCCGACCCGGGATTCGAACCCTACCCTCATGATCAGCGGTCGCACTACTACAACCACTAGACCAACGAGGCAGTCTATCTATAATTACTATTTGAGTTGAAACAGTTGTGCATAACAGTAAAGCTTCAAAACAAATAAATTACTTACTCGATTTTAAAGCAATCGACAAAAGGTACTACGCGAACGAAGTCTCGCACATCTAGTTTAAGAATAAATTATTAAAGAGCATACAA